>OAMR01000572.1:722157-774657 GCA_900205405.1 Echinochloa crus-galli | reverse complement strand
ATATATATATATATATATATATATATATATATATATATATATATATATATATATATATATATATATATATATATATATATATATATATATATATATATATATATATATATATATATATATATATATATATATATATATATATATATATATATATATATATATATATATATATATATATATATATATATATATATATATATATATATATATATATATATATATATATATATATATATATATATATATATATATATATATATATATATATATATATATATATATATATATATATATATATATATAATATATATATATAGGACGAGGCTAAAATGCACCCAGGTGTATTTTATGTACAGAATGCACAGACCCTCAGTTGCAACCATGAGATTAGATCAATTGCAACTACGACACCGTGTCAATTGCAGGTTAACGGAACTTACTAAAACCAGAAAAATCAATTGCAATTGGATCTGACCCGGTTGCAAGTGGGTCCGAACTAGTTGCAATTCGTCCCGAAACAGTTGCAACTGCACGATATATATACGAAATACACAGTCACTCGTAGTTGCAACCGTAACACTAGACGAATTGCAACTGTGACATTGTATCAATTGCAGATTGACGGAACTGATTCGAATAGATTCAATCTAATTGCAACTGGACCCGATCCAGTTGCAACTAGATACGACCCAGTTGCAACTAGACCGATCTAGTTGCAATTGGACACAAACTAGTTGCAAGTATGCGACAAGACCTATTGCAACTAGAGTGGGTGCATTTTCTATACAGAATGCACCCAGGTGCAATATAGCAAAACAATATATATATATATTATATATATATGACGCATTTTATCTACACAGACATATATATATGTGTATGTATCTATATATATATATATACTGCAGGGAGTTGCGATGGTGAAGTACTTGAGTCCGTATCGAGAGATCGTTGCCGTGCACGGTTTGGACTTCTGGGAGGGATTCCGGATCGGTGACGTTGACGGACAGAGTCCGGGCTGGTGGACGACACAAATGCGGTGCGCAGAGAACATGGATGCACGGGTCCCTGTCCGCTCGAGTCGGGCAGCGACGTACGATGGAAGCAATATAGTCCGTACGATACGAGAGGATGGACGGATCAGATTTAATTAAACAAAGGCAAAACACGTGAAGGATTTGTTCCTTTCTTTATAATTAGGTATATAGATAAAATGAATCTCGTATTGGTTCTACTCTGGCATACAAATTTTCCGACCCACATGTTTTATTTTTACCATCATATAAAGCGAATCGCATTATCGCCGTAATAACTGTGTGTAATCAAGAAAAAGAAAAAGAGGACGATGAAGCAGCGTCGTAGCAAAATTCCTTTTTCCGAGTCCATCTTCCCTAAAAAGGAAAATGAAAGGGGGCGCAGAGAAAAAAATCTCACCGAACAGACGACACGTGCCAACTCCGTGCGGCCGTTCCCGAGATATATAGGACGCTCCTCGCTTCGTCGGAACTCACATCCCCTCTCTCTAAACCCTAGCGCCTCCACCGGAGCAATCCCCCCTAGGTTTTCCGCGCGAGGTGAGCCGCCGCCCCCTCTCTCGCCCCGCCTTGGCGGGACTCGATTCGCGCAGATTGGTGATAAATTTCGGTTTTTTTTATGGGATTTGGTTGATGAGTTCTTTGCAGAGGTGGCGGCGGCGGCGGACGCGAGGGGATTTTGATTTGACCCGGGATGGCGGAGGAGAAGGTGGGTCGGATCTTCGTGGGCGGGCTGTCGTGGGACACCACGGAGAAAACGCTCGAGCGCACCTTCGGCCAGTACGGCAACGTCATCGATGCACAGGTATAGCGTCGAATCTGCTGTGATGTGTGATTTGCGAGGATTGGAGTCTGTTTTGTTGGGATCCCCTTGTTCCGTGTAAATTGACGGATAAATTGTTAGCCTGTAGCTGTAGGCGAAAGGATGGTGCGCTTTAGAATTAGAATAATTGTTGAGATTGTTACTGTTGCATATGGATCTGTTTCTTTCTCCCCTTTTGCGCGACAGCCTGATGCATGAGTTCAGCAATCAGACAATTTTCACTAAGATACAGGAAGCACAAACGAAAGGATGTGCGGGAGCCGGGTAGTGAAATTGCCTGTTGACCATGACATTTTAGTTTAATTATTTAATAAGAACTGTAGAACTAAGAATCTTATTTTCAGTTGTCACCATTCGGAACTGTTTACCATGGATCAAGTTATATTGATACATCACATGCATCATAAGTTTGTAGCAATCACATATAATAAAAGCATAACTTGTATTTCTTTTGGGGGTGGTTGTCAAAAACTAGTTATTTTCCACTTTAATACATTTGGTAACCAAGGTAACGGGCATTTTTGTGAATTATTAACTGGAGCATGTGGTGTTTTTTTCCCTGTACTTCTTATAGGGCCCTTTTGAACTTCAGTCCTCCAATTTCAATCGAGCAATTACTGATTCACAGAGGCTGTGGTCACTTCTGTTTCCATATTAGGACATTAGCAAAGTTGCAGGAAAAGAATAAATTGACTGGAGGCATCTGCGCCAATAGATTCAGTTTTGATAAATGTGCTCTGTTTGTGGGCAGAACCAGAGACCTCTCTTTGCCATGTTAGTACTTATAAGATAACTGCTGTCGGCTTTAGATCACAGAAAATGATCTGTAACCAGCATGGATGATGAATTCCACAGAAGTAAACATGATTGCCAGTCCTGGATATGAACTTACAGCAAAGTTTGGTCACATCATTCTTCCTGATCAGTTGATAAGAAAGGCAGAGGAACATGTCCTTTCAGTAGCGTGGCAGTATAGGTCATGCTGAAGAGGGCTGTATGCTCATCTGTGCTTACATCTGCTTGGAAGAGCATTATTGTCAGTGACCATAGTGCCCTTCTGTCGCAATGGAAATGCTTAGTTCTGCATGCAAAGGAATATCAAAGATTAAAAAAATTCACATTTAGGAGATTATGTTTCCTGAAGTTTCTGGCAGAGTAACTAAAATCTGACTGTTCATGTTAGAAGTTTACTTATTAAATTATTGTACTCCGCTAATACTGCTGGCCAAAAGTAATTGGTTTCAGTTCAGTTGGATTGGAGTTTGCTGGTTACTGCAGCACATGGGGCCTCACACAGAAGTGTTCAGAATCATCAATACCATTTGTTGCCACATGCTTGATGCTTCCAGTTCTGACTTCTGACCTTTGGCCATAGTAATCATTAGTGTTCTGTGAGCTGTGGTATAAGGATCGGCTGTTACTCTTCTACAGTTGTGTGAGATGGTATCACTGGTTTGAATAGTTTGCATCAGCTGTTGTCATTTTCATATCACCCAAGTTGTATTTGCATGTTATTGCTAGTTATAGAATTTTTGGCTGCTCCTGCTATATTTAGTTCCTATCACCCATCAGTTCATTTTCATTGTATGTATAGGTTGTAGTGGAAAGGGACACAGGCCGCTCCAGGGGATTTGGATTTGTCACATTTTCAGAACCTCGGGCTGTGGATGCTGCCATTCGGGGAATGCATAATGGAGAACTGGATGGCCGAAATATTTCTGTGAACAAAGCTCAACCTAGGAACTCTGATGATGGCTATGGATATGGTGGTGGTGGTGGTGGCGGCGGCGGTGGTTACTCATCTGGTGCCAGAGGTGGATATCGCAGTGGAGGCGATGTAGTTCCAGCTGCAAGTGATGATTGCTTCAAATGTGGCCGCCCTGGACATTGGGCTCGTGAATGCCCTTATTCAGATGGGGGTGGTAGAACTGGAAGGTACTCTCCCACTTCAAGGTATGGTGGTGGCACTGGGGGACGTGGTGACCGCTTTGGAGGATCAGATCGTTTTGCTCGCTCTTATGATGATCGATATGATGGTGGACGTTACATGGACAGCAGGGATACATATTATGGTGCTGGGCGTGACCGTTATGCTAGTGATCGCTATGCACCTGCAGCAGATCGCTATTCTGGTGACAGGTATAGCGGTGCAGATCGTTACGCATCAAGTGGCTTTGCCAGGGAAAGGAGCTACGAAAGAGATGGAGGGCGGTCCAGTGGAGGTTACTACCGTGATGATCCTAGGGGCACTGGTGGATATGGCAGAGGTGGTTCGCGTGTAGGGGGTGGTGGTGGTGGGCCTGCTCGGTTTGGTGGAAGTTACCGTGATAGACCCGCCCCCTATGACCGCCCTAGCAGGGGAGCTGTTGCTGGGGCTGGGGCTCGTGCTTATGATGATCGCTACTGAAGAAGATTGCCTTGCAGCAGTGTGTTTCAGTTATGAGTCAGTATTTACATTTGCTATGTTGATGCTTCAACCCTGTGTTATTCGGTGGTGCAGTTTATTTTATTAGTCCGATGAAGTCAATCGTTCAGTATTTGAATTTTTAGTATGTTGGTACCAGAATCTGTAGGCAGCGTGAGAGTGATCCTGGTTCCTTCATCATGCTTGTGTAATTACTTTGCAGTTTGACTCAATAATTTGTTGTCCTGTTGAACTCCAGTTGTGGTATGTGATCATTGAATGTTGGCACAATTTCCATCATGGATGAATTTTGCATCAGCGATGCTCAGATCTAATTGTAGCTCTATACAGTAAGGCAGTGTGCAGGTCTGAAAATGGATGTTTGGCCCTGTTTTTATTTGCTGGCAGTCATCCAATTTGTTCATCCCTTGCTTCTTGCATGTTTGTCAATCAGAAATCAACAGCATAATTCTGTGTGCAGTATGGGTTTTTAGTAAACTGAGAATGTGAAGCTGAGAAATATGTGGTTAGCTTTTACCTGCTGCAGATAAGTGTGTTTGTTCTGTTGTGCAAGATCACTAGCGACCTAAGGGACAGATGCATTCGTGGTGTTCTGCAAGTTTTGGCTATGGTTCCTGTTGTAAAAGTTGGAAGTTTGTGGGCAACTTGTGATTATTGATGCCAAGTTGAGCTTCAGGTTCCATGTTAAAACTGCAACGCAAATAAGCGTTGCTAGTTCCACTACAAGTTGGGAATTGCCCTTGATTTTTTTGTCTTCCATTTTTATTTTTAAAAATCGTTTCGAAGTGGTGTTACTCGGTGAAGATTATGACAGCATGCTCATTGTAATCTAATTTGATGGCACTGATTATTTATTGAGTATATGAACTGCCTCGTGCTTTTTGCAGAAACTGAAGTTAGCATAATTCAGGACAGCATCAATGCTAGCATGTCAGATGTCCGTGACGGAGTTGACTGCAGCGAATGAACCTTGCTGATCAGGATAATGTCTGCTACCTTAAAAGCCTACAATTAAAAATTCAGCAGACATTCTGTAGCTATGGGTAATTGGGTATGGGTGTTCCATTTAGCAGGATGTTAAAACACTATCTCCCGTAGCTCGTCAAGCGTTCGGTGCACTCTCTGGTGTGAGGCTGGCTGCATACACCGAGTAGACAACTACTACTGGAGCACTAAAGATGCAAGTATCTGTGCCCGCAAAGTGGAAGCTGTGGATCGGACTCGCAAAGTTGCTTCTTGGTTTGGCTAGACCACCGCTAGACATAAGAGATTGAAGTAGGGGTATTTGTCCCGCCAGAATAGGGCCACATTATAGCTAAACAAATGAGTTGTACTTCAGATGCCAACATTACATTACATATAGACTAGCAATAATGCCCGTGCGTTGCTACGGGATATATACTAGTTTAATTATTTTATCTGGTTAAATACTAACTGCATATTTACTTTTTCTTATTTTAGCAAGATAATTTCTAGCACGATAATATTTAAAATCATATTGTACATAATATGTGACCTCATACATTTGGGTGTTGCTGCCGGAAAAAATTGAAGATTATAGAAAACGCCAACCGGTAACAGCTGAATTGTTGAAAATTAGCTGCTTTGAAACTGCATACATCATAGTTATTAATAGAACTTGACCTTGTGTCTCTCACCAAAACGGAGCCTATACGTATTATATATCACATACAGTAACAAAGTATGAAGAAATTTGGGTGTTTGAGAAGGGTAAATGGCTTTAATTTTCATGCACTTGCACATATTGCCACAATGGCAAGTTGCTCCTCTCTGGATGTCTTTCACTCTCTGTCAATTCCTTTGCTCCACTGCATGTCTACAAGCTTGAGCACCTTCACAAGTGCAGTTGGCGTGGCTGAGTGCACCTCCCACTCTCACAGTCTGACCTCTCTCTCAAGCCATCATTATCTCTCACACACAATTTATTTCTCAATCTACCAATCAAGACCCTATCCTAAAGCAGATCAGAGGCGAGCCAAGCCAAGCCAGGACAAGACGTAAAAGCTGCAAGCACCCGCACGGCCGCTCGTGCTCGTGCCAGGAAGAGGCGAAGAGCTGATGCAAGCAAGCGGCCAGGAAGGAGCCATAGCGACGCCACTATTCAGTGTCCAGCCCCTTTCTTCGATCACCGTTATCCTCGATCTCTAGCTCCCCGCTGTGGCATCACGCGCTACTACCGTCGTTCTCTCTTTGCACGGCATCCTCCGATCCAGCGAGGACACCACAACAGTAGAAGATCGACAGAGCAGGCACTGCCACCAAGATGGCCACAACGACTTGGAGGTGCGCACGTTGCGTAGCCACGTCGGGACCAAGCAAAAACTCAAGAAGCAAGGCGTTCGCGTCCGCCAAAATTGTCACGCACGCTGTACGTGTGCCGGTGTGGCACTGCTGGAGCCTGGAGCCCTGGTCGTGGTCGACAATTGGCGTGCGCATTCACGGAGCTTGGCGCTTCACCGCGTATAGCAAGCGACTGATAGAACATCGCCCTCGTGGTGCTGCTCATCCCAGCAGAGGCCCGGGTTAGAAGTGTACCACCAGCCGGCGTCCGGCGATGCTATTCTTGCAAGCCTACACCATCGCCGCGGCTGCTGTGCTAAAGACAAAGCCGAGATGCTATTCAAATACGAGATGGAGCGGATCAGCACGTGGCTGGGCCACAGACAAAGTGAATGAGTTGATCGCGGATTTTGGGGCAAGCCTTTGCTATGCACGTTCTAGAGAAGAACTGGCGCTGACGATGTCCAGGTCGTGGCGTGATTTTGTTGCCGGTAGCAGATGATGCTCCTGGTTTATGTATATGGAGCAAAACGCCCGCTCGCTCTCCGTTGGGACAGGCTCAATCAGATTGGGATGCTTATATGGAATCAAGGG
This sequence comes from Echinochloa crus-galli, assembly GCA_900205405.1. Lineage (NCBI taxonomy): Eukaryota > Viridiplantae > Streptophyta > Magnoliopsida > Poales > Poaceae > Echinochloa > Echinochloa crus-galli. Next base: position 767,480 of record OAMR01000572.1, on the reverse strand, counting down.
AGAGGACCCCCTGCTTGTAACTTCAGGGATTCTGTTCACAACAGGAAACTAAAGTAAAATAAATATCGCCACACTAAAAGTTGCCTATCTTATTCGAGGGTTCACACGATGTGCAATTGTGCATTAACCTACTAGCAAGCAACTTATGGGTCACGAGATCGGTTTAGTTTGAGAAGACGCTCTGCTTCAATGGCTCCGGCTCCTCGCGACACTGACCGCTAGAAGAAGTGACCGGAACCAGGACAGAGCCCTCCCAAACACACCATCATATTTACGTGTTCGCGAACATTACATTATTTACGTTTCCATCATATATGTTCTTCTCCGCTCAAGTGAAATATTTATATAATGCATATTAAAAAAACTAAATATCTGAAAATTTCCATCTTTAAGGTAACATATAGTTGTTGGCTTATGAAAACTTAAAAATATGCACCGCACAACACTAGTGGTATTAGTCTTCGCAAGAAACATGTCACATACGTGTCCCAAGCACGATATACTGTTTTCAACATTTGAATTTTAGCCTTAGATCCCGATCCAATCAAGAAAAAAGGTAAACCATGTAGTATCTTACAAAAAGAACCAAAGTGTTGGACTAAGATCCTAAGGTCTAAGACTATTTAGATAATGTGCTAAAAACAAACATAATGAAAAAGGTTTAGATACTACGACTACTATTTTAAAATTTAAGTTGTTTTAGTTTTGTCTAATATCAAACTTCTTCAATTTTGACTAAGTTAACTTTAACTAAATTTATAGAAAGCAATATTAACATCTATAATATCAAATAAATGCACTAAGAAAATATATTTCATGGTAGATTTAACAAAACCGATCTAATGTTATAGATGTTGGTATATTTTTTATATACTTATATATAGTTAGAAAAGTTTGATTTAAAATAAAACTAAAATGAGCAACATCCAAAACAAAGGAAGTATTTTTGAAGCTCGTAGACGTGTGTGTGACTACGTCTGGCTCAAAGATAGCTGATCCATATGTCATGTGATACGTGCATCGTTACAGCTGGTTAGACAATTAGCTAGGTTGAACCAAGTTAATTGGATAGTTGATATTCAGCTAGTTAGAAGAGCATTAGCTGAGAATTAATTGGTCCAGTTTAGATCAAACCTAGCTAAAATTAGCTAGCTAGCAATTAACTAGTGGATTCAAATAAGCCCTTAGAGTAAAGCTGGCACGACGGTAGCTCGCTTCAAAAATGGCATTGTTTGTCGTTTGCGTCCTAGTCTACTTAACCACTTCCCACTTCAGTGTGTTTAAAGAAGTTAAGCTGGCAAGATTGGGGCTTAAAAATGATTCCATTTGCATATTGATGCACTCAGATTTTAGAAGCAAGGCTGCAGTCCTGGCACTGTGGTGTCTGGTGTGGCGCGCTCCAAAAACTGGTTAAAAAAAACCTTTTACATCTTAATTTATTTAACCACTTATCATTTTGACGGAGAGGACTTGGTTCTCTCTGGTCTTATTTTAGCTTCCTTTAAACGCGGTGAAGTCGAGGGCTTGCGATCTTGCAATAACCTATTCGTACCATCACCTTGGTAACCATAGATCAGTAACCTCCATAGTCCCATCTCAGCTCACTCAAGCATCAAGCAGCTCTGCTCAGTCACAAGCTCAGTAAGTTACAGGGTCCTAACCTGTGGGTGGCGAAAAGCTGCGGGGTTTTAGATAAACACATTAGTTTCATAAGTTAAGGGAGAAAATATTAGTTTGGAAGTAACTCGATTCCTGTCAGATACAGGATAAAGAGTACCTTAATTAGCTACAGTACAGACTGCGGCAGAACCTTGTAGGGGTTCAGGATTGAATTGGGGTCCAACAACTTCTTGATGGAGGCCATTAGTTGCACCTGATGAAACCAGAACATTAGGTGGCAGAGGCAAACTGAATGATCCTACATTACTTATTAACTTGAGTTAGTGGCAAATTACTAGAAAGGTTGACCTATCAATACAAACATGTAGAGTGGTTCTGACAAAAAAAAAACTTAGCATTAACTCATTACTTACCAAGCTAGCGGCACAGTAAAAACAGTTCAGTTCTGAGCCATCCCACGTGTGAAAGGGCCCACTAGGCTAACCTAAGCAGGAAGGGTTCGCACTTCCCCTGTTGTATCAAATAACCTAAGCATCTCTCATGAAAGTGCATTGTACTTGTTCTATGTTATGTCAAAATACTAGTGCAAGAAAAAGGTGGTGCATACAAAGCCTTCGCATGTCAATCTTTCATATGACCTGCCTAGCTATAGGTTTGCCAACACACAATGCTGGTGCAAAGTAGCCTTTCAATGGATAGTCTACCACTAAGTATCATTGATCATTTTCTTAGCTCGTCAGGTACTTATACTATTGTAGATACTTCATGTAGATGGCTGTAGGACAAATGTAATTATGGAAATACTTACGGCTTCAGGTGATTTACTGTAGTGAATCTTCTCAGCTTTCATTAGCCCCAGACCATGCTCTGCACTGACGCTTCCTCTTTGTGCTGAAGTCCACTCGTAGACAAATGGTTCAATTTGAGCAAGAGTCTAAAATTCCATTGGAGAAACAAAATAAGGTTATTTGTAAACCATCCCAAGACACTGCAGCATAACATAAGTCAACAATCTACATCCAAATTAATATAAAACACATACATTGTCGTCGTATTTGCTTGATAGGATGTTCAAATGCAGATTCCCATCTCCAAGGTGACCATAGCCCAATACCTCTGCATTATCACCTAGAAAACCAGCATACCAAGTTAACTGAAAGCCCTTAGATTCTTGGTAGGTCGAATTTAGCAATTACCAAGACGGGAGCGCATTTCTTCAACAATATCATAGAGCTTCTCTACAGGTATGGACAAGTCGTATTTATACACAGCCCCAACTTTGACAGATGCTTCTGATATACCCTGCCAGAACAATAACAGCTCTTTAGTTCATTTTATTTTTACAAATCAGACAATGAATCATGTTGTAACTGTAAGCCCATAAGCATAAGCATCTGCCATGAATGTTAGTTATTACTTATTACTTGCTAGTACAGAACTATCACTAACCAAATGAACAGTTAGGCAATGATAGTACACAAGTTTCAGCACAGACATAATATTCATCCCTTGTCGTCAAGGTATAAGGGACAATCATATTATCGATTGCAGGATGACAACCTCACGGATCCGCCAAAAGTTTGATGCTTGGCTGATATCCTGTGCTATAACTCCATCAGCTACCAGACCATCTTCCATTGAACGCAACAAAAAAGCTTCCAGTTTTGTTCTGCAAAATAAAGCCAAAAACAAAATACAAGATGATAAATTTAAGCACGAGATATGCAGATGAACAATAGGCCTAATCTAAGTAAATATAGCTGGCATGATAATTGGTCTTAAACAAAGCTATTGTCGATTTTCTCTAAAGTATATGTCAATATGATAATGTCAATTGTCAGATCATAACATTTGCTAGGTTCAAACCAAAACATGCTAAATAAATCATCAGCTAATCCATATCCATAAAGGACAACAATTTCTTTCATGATATTATTTGATGAGTCTCGTGAACAAAACAACCAAGTAAAATAGGTAATACATTCTCCCTAAGATAAAATTGGCAGCATTCAGAGATAAATCAGAACGAAAAGGCAATAGTAACAACCGTCATTGTCATAAACATTGACAAATCATTGTTGAGTCATATTCTGTTTCTATAATATCTTACTTGTCGTACGATTCATCACTCCCTGTTGTCTCAATTAGAACATAAAATTTATACTGTGATGCAGGTAAAGGATTTTGCACCCCTTCCAAATGTCGCATAGCCTCCAAAACCAAAAAAAAAAGAAACAAATATAAATATGCAAATCAGGCAGAATAAAGAAATAGTTCATTATATGTAGGACTAGGAGCTCCTTCGAATTATTAAATGTATAAGAATATCGAGGCATACTTTATTCCATTAAACTGATCAACCTGGCAAGGGATTTACAATTTTGCCCTCTGTCCTAAATGCCAGCTTGCAAGGCCTAACTCTGTGGCCAGGAATCTGCAAATTCAAAACAAATTTCATTGCAGTCCTATAATACTTATTGTATGATAAGAGTCTGCAAATTCAAAACAAAGTTCATTGCAATCCTATAATTCTGTAATATCGCATAATTCAAATGTAGCCACTGATTCCATATCACTTACCCAATGCGGTGGATCAAGCGGAGTGGTCAGTGCGCCCTCGCCCGTCCTGTTGATAGCATGTGCGGGTGAGGCACGTACAGCAGCTTGAGGGGCATTGTCACCCTGACGGAAGCCAATATGGTCTGCTGGCAAGGGTGTCTGCCTTCTACGTCTCCCACAGATGAACCATAGCAGACTGATCATGGCGTTTAATAGAGCCCTTGCTGCAGAACCAACTGGTCCTGTTGGGAATGGAAGTAAGGTGTTAAATAATTCGTCAAAGCAAATGAAACATCAGTTCAAATAAGTAAAGAGAAAAATCCCTATATAGCACTAGTTAAAAACCGGTTCCTTATATGGCACTAGAAAGTTTGACCTTCCTTATTTGATATCAGAAATTTTTGTTGATTACTTTCTTGACACTTCCGTTAGGTTGGCTGTTAAGTCCCACCTGAAAAGACATTTTTGCCCCCTCATATTTGTTTAGTGATATACGGTGAATGTTTTCAAGTTCTAGTGATATATTTAATGAGCCAAGAATAGAATTGAATTAGGTTGACATGAGCAATGCAGTCCCTGAAAAGACAGTGTGCTTCAGGAAGGTTCAATCGAAGATCAGAAGGCATGCTACTCAATAAACACTTAACTTGATTAAACATAGATAGGTTAAGACTTTATACAAGCTACGTGTGTTTTAATAGAAGTAATTTATTTAGCTATTAGCATGGTATGATCTTTGCTTGGAGACTAGCAATTAATGTGCCTGAGCCGTGATCTTTGCTTTCTTTTCTGCTTTCCTCTAACTCTTTTTCTGTTTTTTTTTGACCTTTTGGGTTTCACCTCTAGCCTACCCAACTAGCTTGGGACAAAAGGCTATGTTGTTGTTGTTGTTGTTGTTGTCGTCGTCCTAAATGCCAGCTTGCGGCCTAAAGCTGTTTCTAATGTTGGCCTGTGTGTTAGCTTGGGCTTTGAATAATTCTCTCTATATGTAAAACATAAAAAGAATCTCTTATGTACCTACCAGATCAATACAGTGGTGATCCATGAATTCAAATGCAGACAGGATCTCACCCAAGTTCCTCCTAGCTGCAAGCAGTAATTTCTGGGAACACAGCCAGTAAACAGTAATAACTATCTTGAAGACTTCACACAAAATGCCTGACTTTTTTTTGCAAAAAAAGAAGGGAGAATGGCCGAAGGAAAATGAACCTGGCAGCTTGTGTAGTCATTGCAGGAAAGAAACGCAACATTAGTGGAAGGTAGCTTCGCAGGTGTCAGTACTGAAGTTTTGGTGACCACTCCTAGCGAGCCTTCGCTTCCTGATCGATAAGTTTTGTATTTACAAACTGTCTGATGTTGTAAGAAATACATTGCTTGCAGTTAGCATGCTCAGTACGTACCAATAAATAAGTGCTTCAGATCATACCCAGTATTGTCTTTCCGTAATGTAGTAAGCATATCGAGGATAGTCCCATCAGCCAGGACAACTTCAAGACCTGTAGCAGAGGAAGCATAATTCAAAATGGAAACAACATATACCATGAGAATTCTTATCAATGCAATTTCTGTGTTAATTTTATAAGGTCATGTACCTACCAAGTACATTTCCATGAAGTGAACCATAGCGTATAAAACGCAGGCCACCAGCATTAGTTGAAATGTTTCCACCAATGTGGCAACTACCTTTCGCTCCCAAGTCAAGTGGCATAATAAACCTAGAAGCAGATCAAGGCCAATTAGGTGTCTGGCATGGAAATCAAAGAATCGTGGTCTAAAATGATAGCTCGTGATAGTAAATTCTTTTTGTTCAGGAAAAGGATATAAACAAATTTAGTTAAACACTTTGCGTATGCATGGCTTATTGTGTAGCAAAAAAGGATCTTGTAAGAACTAAACTAAAAGGAATGAAAATGCACTGGGGCATGTCACAATCATCAGTGATCCACAAGCGAGAATAAACAAGAATGGGACCTTCTATAGACTGATGACTCATTTCAATGTCTAACACACTATATGTGAATAAAGCATAGTAGCATACCCCATGCAAGCTTATGGAATTGAAATCAGAACCAAACAGCTAGGAAAAAAAGTGGTAAACATAACTTTACCCTTCATTTTCCACGAAGGTACTTAAATTCTCCAACACACAACCAGCTTCACAAGTAAGAATACCATTTACCTAGCAGCATCATAACAAGCAGACTTAGAACTTGGCACCTTCTATCTGAAATTATTGAAGGGTTTCTACTGACCATTGGATGCATTTGAAGAAGCAACTGATGAGAATATAACAAAATGCAAGGTACTGAATATAGACAAACTATGTTGGACTCACATTATCGAAGGAAATGATTTTGTCCATGCCTGCTAGGTTGACGATCACCTGCGGACAGTGGGGTAAAAAACTAGTGATCACTGACCTTCGATCTCAACATTAGGAACAGTAAAAAACTGCAAAATGCAAAACCACTCCATACAAAGCCAAATGAATTTGGCACATCAATAAGCATAAGAATAGGAAGTGTGAACTAGATATATATTTTTTTAAAAAAATACTATAAATAACATTAAGCATATTGGGGGAATCCAACACGGTCTATGTGATCTTTTCCCATATTTCATAATTGATCTGGTCAGTACATGTAAACATACAATCCACCTTCTTGCGGTGAACTTTTTCTTATTAAGATCAAAGAAAGGTTCTCATAATTTGCATCAAAGGAAATTAAGAGAAACAACAGGATGAATTCTAGCAAACAATGAATATTATTCAAACATTTCATTCATCATACAAAGATTCAAAAATACAAATAATGATTACCTCATCATAAACAGGCACACTGCCACCTACTAGGCCTGTGTTGCCACCCTGTGGAACCACAGCCAATCGTCTGGTGTTGCAATATGAAAGAATCTTAGAAACCTGGAAAGAGAATGTTGAATAAAGTACTTGTACAGTGATTTTTTCTTGTTTTTGAACAATATTAGTGAATTTGCTAACGGAATACCTCTATAGTACTTTTTGGTAAAAGTAGTAGCTGACTTGCACCCTTGTATTTACCCATCCAGTCTACATTTGCAACTGCGAGTCTGTCTTTGTCCTGAACTACACCATTTTCACCCAAGATGCTCTTGAAGTAAGAAACATCATCAGAGTTCAGCTCTGAATAGGCTGGATTCCTCTGAATGTGTGTTGCTGCAGAACCAAATGTGCGCTTCTGAACTTCAGAAGCCTTGTTAGCACTGCATTGGTCTTCATATGTTACTACATTAGTTCCAGGTCCACGCAGAGGATGCTGTAGACTGGAAATCCAGTGAAATCTCCGGCAAGAATTCACAGTGCGGTTCGCAAATTCATATTGAGTACGAGGCATGCCTGCAAAGCATAATTATCACCAGATTTTAATCAAAACTTGTCGACTTTTACAGGGATCATTAGAGATTTAAATAGTAGAAAATACTGTATAGGTGAAAAGTCTCATTTGGGTTTAATCATTGATTTTCTAATATTAGATCTATCACCGTCCTCATTGGAGGAAAAACACCAGCACTGCTATGATTATTTTTTGTCTAAAAAATGGTTGATGTAGTTCAGTCGATAAAACAAACAACAGTACACAAGTATTGGCAAATCGATCCCCAGAAACTCAGACCTGGTTTATTACTCTAATGGACACACGGGTCATGGCATATTTATTGGGTTATTGAACTAGTCCAATAATGTTATCAACCTGACATATTCCTCATATTTCAAACCAACCAAAAAGCACTTCCAGCTTATGCAAACACATATGAGTAACCACATAAAAGAACATCCACTACTAGCTCTTCAATCCACCTGGAACTATGCATTGCGCAAACTTGCCCCAAATGAAAAAAAAAATCAATTTCTACCTAAAGCTGCATTCTACAGCTACATCTCTAGCTGAATTGCTAACCACCATAGCACCAAACAGATACACCACCTGGATTACATGGTCCACCATTTTGCTAAAAGGCAAAAAAAAAACACAGCCACTATCTCCAACTCGAATTTTTAACCCCAAAAAAAACCTTTTCCAACTCCACTGTCTCGATCAGCAAAAAATATAGGGTAATTCCTGCTTAGATGACTCTGTGTTCGTCACTGAAAGAATACAGAGAAATTGTCATAAACCAACTACGTAGTACTTTTTTAACCAGTTGAAACAATGGATCCGATTTTGCTAAAAGGCAAAAAAATCACTGCACGAATTGCAGAATATCTAACAGAGCCGACCGTCACGAAAATCTGCAACTTAGTATCTCGATTCTCCAACAAACGAAGTCCTCGTAGACTAGGGACCATGCCTCAAACTAAAGAAACAAACTACGAGCGCTCGATCGCACCGGAACTGTGCGAGATCACCAACGCTGAATCGATTCCACCGCCGAACGCAGCTAATTTCCCTCTACGCACCACCGACGGCTCGGGAACCAACCAGCAAGCAAATACTACCCGGTCGGGCACAAACACAAACACCTCCCGAACCAACCACAAGCAACAGGGCGCATCCCCAAAATAAATTCAAACCAAATCACCTCGCGTCCGCGGCTCGCCGGCGAGCGGGCCCAGGCGCCGGAGAAGCCTCGCTGCCGCTGCCGCTGCCGCCCGACGCGCCATGCGATCCTCCGGTCCCGCCTCGGAGCTGGCGCCGTGCCGATGGAGAGGGAGGGAAGGAGGAAGGGAGCGGAGGGGGCGCCGGGCGCGTGACTGCGGTGGAGGTGGAGTACTGCTACTACCAACTGGCAACTGCTTCAGCACTTCAGCATGTACGGAGTAGGCAGGAAGATGAACCTGCTGCTTGCGTCTGGGACTGGGATGAATCGATGATATGACGTTATTGACGTGGCAGGCTTATCAGAGGCGTCACGAGGGTAAGGAAAAAAAAAGCATGAGTCATTCCTGCCCGTGTCGTGTACTGGGTGTGTTTAGTTAAAAAAAATTCGGTGAAAATGTTACATCGAACATTGTAGCGTAGTGTAGCACTTTTCGTTTGTTTGTGGTAAACATTGTCCTACCATGACCTAACTAGGATAAAAAAATTGTCTCGTACATCAAAACTATATAATTAATTTTTTTATTTACCTACGTTTAATATTCCATGCACGAGGAGAGAGATTTGATGTGATTTGATATGATAGGTAAATAGTGAAGTTTGGAGAGAGAATTTTTGAGAAATGAACACAGCCACTATCTCCAACTCGAATTTTTAACCCCAAAAATAACTTTTTCCAACTCCACTGTCTCGATCAGCAAAAAATATAGGGTAATTCCTGCTTAGATCGACTCTGTGTTCGTCACTGAAAGAATACAGAGAAATTGTCATAAACCAACTACGTAGTACTTTTTTAACCAGTTGAAACGATGGATCCGATTTTTGCTTTTTACGAATAATGAAGTGTAAATCCAGAAATAATGAGTCATGGGGATACTAGTATTTTGCATTCTGAATCATGGAGCTTCACTGCACTGGCCGACTGGCGTAGCAGCTGGGTGCCATTCTTTTTTTAAGAGAAATCATGGTTTCCTTGCTAAGTTGTCATGCTCTCGAAGAAAACGTTATGCTACAAATCTACCGAAACCGAGACAATTTATTCTATAGTTTTGGTTGTTCAACCGAATTTCGCTGAATGGATGCCAAGGACTTCGTTTGTTGGAGAATCGAGATAGCACTGTAAGTTTGTTGGTCTTTAGTTTGAGGCATGGTCCTCGTAGACTAAGGACCAAGTGTTCTTTTGCGATAGCACTGTAATTTTGAGGAAAACAGTGTAGCTTATTGAAGCATGAAACATCATATACATTAGCTGGCACTTTGGAATGACAAGATAAGACAGGTTACACCACCAAGTTTCAGGAAACGAAACAACACAAACGTAACTATCAGGAATCGCGTATTGCATTAGACATTGAGCAGATGCAACTATAACTCAATATAGCTATGGTTTACTCTGAGTGGTACTCAGTATATGATGCTTAATTAGGAATGGGTAGCTTCTTGAATCTTGATCACGGATCTCCAATGTAGGGGATGTGTTCAACAATCCATCGATCGACTCCTTCTAACCTTATTTTGAACTCTTCAGGCATCATCGAGCCGATGCACAGTTGCTGGAGTGATTTAAGGTGCGCAACGCCCTCCGGCACTGTCTTCAAGCTTTTCAAGCCCCAGAGCTCCAGCCGATGCAAGCTTCTCAGGGTGCCGTCCTCAATTTCGACCTCCTTCAGCTCACTCATGGAACTTAAGTAGAGGTGCTTGAGCATAGGAAACCACCCAGTACGAAATGACAATCTCGTACCATCATAGCACCGGTACAGATTAAGGTGGCCTAGATTCTGAAACATGGCAGAAAGCAAAACAAGTGGGTCTTCATGGAGCCCAGAAAAGCAAAGCCTTAAACTTTTCAGTTTGGGAAAGTGACCAAACACAGGAGGAATAGCTCCTCTCTGCAGCTTGCCACTTAACATAAGCTTCTCCAGGCATAATAATGGTTTCAAGTCTGACAGATCAAGAACATCTCTGTCGCGGTCAGATGCGATCACAGACATGGAAGCCAAAGCTGTCATCTTGCTGATTGAGGTCCACATATCTGTGTTGTAGGATTCTACCACCTTTCTAATGCCAAGGCTTCTCATCCTAGACAAGCATCCAAGATTTCTAACCACGGATGTATTGGCTTCTATGTTCTTCAGAGTCTGTAGATGCTCCAGGCGACATATTTTGTTACTTGCTGAACTTCCAAAACTTCCAACATCTATGATTAGGTGCTGAAGCTTTTTTAACATAGTCACGTCACTTGGCAACTCCATTACAGAACCCTTGAGATACAATGTTTGCAGATTGCCAAGCTTCCCGATAGATTTTGGTATCTCCTTCACTTTTGTGTATCCCAAGTCAAGGTAATGCAAGTTAAACAAATTAGACAGGATATCTGGTATTTTCTGAATATGGCAGTATCTCAGGGACAAAACTCTCAACAACCTAAAGCTTAGGTAACAGTCCTTGAACCAAGATGATGATACTTCCTCTGCAAACACGACAACAGACCTGAGCTGTGCTGAACTTGCTGCTATTTGCATTAAATTACCACCCCTATGCACGGAAAGTCGACGAGATCCGTCAGAATTGCAGTCTGAGTTAGGATAGTCCAATGTAGTAGAAAACTTTTCCTTCTTGGATATTGTTAGAGATAACTCCCTCACAAGGTCATGCATCTGGAACCTCTTTGGCCTCGCATATTCATTCCTGTCGACAACTTGAAGCAATGAACGATCAGCAAGCTCCTTCAGATAACATGCAGCTACGTCTGACAGTGTTGTCACGGGTCCCCTATCCTCAATGAATCCTTCGGCTATCCAGAGCCTGATTAGCCGTTTCCGTTCTATCAGATAATCTTCAGGAAACATGCCACAGTAAAGAAAACAATTCTTCAGGTAACTAGGGAGATCATTGTAACTGAGGTTCAGAACGCTAGCAACCCAGCTCAGCTCTGGATTATTACTCAGCTGCCACCTAAGTTGCCATAGAACAACTCCCACTCATGCTCATCCATTTCTTTGTAGGATAGAAGACTCCCTAAAGCAACAAGAGCCAATGGCAAACCTTGGCACTTATCCACAATTCTTTCGGCACAAGCCTTAAGATTGAGAGGACAACTTCTGTCGTCTAATCTCGTGAAGGCCTTTTGACAGAAAAGGGTCCACGCTTCCTCCTTTGGTAGTAAACTAAGTTTCATCCCACGGTTTCGATCAGCTAGGGATGCCACTGCTTGGATTCGAGTTGTAATAACTATCCGGCTCCCACTGTTATTCTTGACAAATGCACTATCTAGTAAAGGCCAAGAGTCCCTACTCCATACATCATCCAACACAATTAAGTATCTTCTGTCCTTTAAATATCTTTGGAGCAGTTCAACTAGATTCACGCAGCCCATGGTATCAAGCCCATCAGGAATATTCTCATTCTTTGTCATGAGCTGCAGTAGGATTCTTTTGAGGAGATCTTTGACCCTGTAACTTTGAGAGACAGAGATCCATGCACGGCAGATAAACATTCTTTTAATTTCTTCTTTCCTGTAGATGCTACTAGCAATGGTTGTCTTACCCAACCCTCCCATTCCACATACTGAGATTACAGTACGATCTTCACTCACGTCAGATAACCACTCTGTTAGGCGCTTCACCTCTTCTGCATTCCCTACAAAATCATCATCATCATTCAGGTACGAATGTTCAGACAGATGTTCCAGTCTAGTAGAATAACTCAATGCATTATCTCCCCTACTCTCTGTTGCTGATACATCAAATCTCTTTTTTGTCTCTGTAATCTTTTGAAGACAATTCTCCACGAATTTAGTATGAGCAGCAAGCTTGCGCCATTTTTTAACATCTGCTACTTGGTTCAATGCTCTTTTTAGAAAATTGTATTTTCCTTCCATTTGGCCAACAAGATAAATGTACTCATCAACAATGTCCTCGGCTTCATGGGCTGCTTGTCTTACCTGTTCCAGCCATGCCTCCAGTACCTTGTCACTGGACCTGTGAACATCCACTTGACTTATGAATGCTTGCATCATCGAGAAATCGCTTTGGAGTAGCCTTATTCTGTTGGTAACTTCCTGTATGTCGGGTAGCTGCTTCTGTAGCTTAGAACCAAGAATTTTCAATCCCTCTTCTCCAAGTGCAGAGGTAATCTTTTGAAGAACCACTATGACCAGAGCTTCTGTCATGTTCACCTTTTGATTGCAGAAACAGTTCCTAGTGATTCAACGTTTCTGAGGTTCTCTTTCCTGTGGGCTCAATCCTGCAGGTAGAGGAAAAAAAACAGCTACATGCATAAATGCAGTGGAGAAGAAGAATAACATTGCTGGAGACTATGTAAACATCAGCACCATTATTCTTCTAGCAAAATTCATAGCTTAACCCTTGATCTACATAAAATTTTGCAATACCACATCAAAGATACATCTGACGATTTTCTTCCTCCAATCTACTTCAGAAAGCCCCTATTGAGACTGAATAGAATGCATAATCAATTTTTCAGGTAAGTGCGAAGAAACGGAATATTAGGAGCATTTATCAGCACATGAATATATTTTGGTGATACTTATTGCAATTCGAGTCTTAATACATGCTGCGTGTGGCCGTGTGGGATCTACTAATAGTGACACACAAAGTTTTTTCATGTGGGATCTACTTGGATCTGACGCCTGACTCTACCAGAATGGAAGGGAAACGAAGCATAAACTGCACAAGAGCATCTTGGGAACAATAATGACGGCGAGAGAGCGCACCTTTGCCGTGTAGGCTGCAGTTCCGTTGCAGCTTCGCGAGCTCCGAAGCCACGGCGATTGAAGAAAGGGAGGTGCTGCCATGCTGGTGCTGCAGGCCGCACGCGGACGCTGAGATTGGGAAATGAAGTGGAGATTGGTTTTCGAGAATGCGGCTGTAGACGTCATCTCTGACTTTGGGAGCTTCTTTGCTGTGGGAAAACAACACCTTATCATGGCTGTGATTTCTGTTCAAAAAAAATGGTTGTGATTCATCTAAAAAACAAAACAAAGAGAAAAAAAGAGAACTCCGTGAATAATTACTTGTGTTTCAGTTGTTCGAAAAGAATTGGCGTTTCAGTAAAAAGAAATGAATTTTGTGCATGCCCTGTACAAATAAATTGGCAATTTTAGCAAATGTTACTACCTCATATCCCAAATATAATTGCATCTTGATTTTTCACAAGTCACATATTTATATTTTTTATCATAAATACACAAAGATTGTGTTTAAATTGAAACATAAGTTTATGTTAATAAAATAACATATTCATCTTGAAACAGAGTTTCATCACAATATATGCTTACTCTTTTTTTTTGACCGGATATATGCTTACTCTTGTCACAAGTATAACTTCATCTGGTTTATCCTTACTCAAACTTTTATAGTTTTGACTATGAATATCTAACACAGAACTATTTCTACTAGAGTCATCATAAAATATGTTCTAATGAGCATATATTTTAGGGTTGATAGGAGTACCAAGCTCAATCTACAAAATATTTTTCTTTTTTTTGTCAATTTATCTTACTGGAAGTTTTTTCTTTTTCTTTTTTTCACCACCTACCAAAAGGAAACATAGGAGTCATTGCATTGATCATCATACGGCTATTCTGACAAGATCCGAGAGAATTTAATTAGTACGTACTTTAGACATTTAAAAGAATACTAACAGGGGAAAATGGGAGGACATTAGCAAATTTGATTTTATATCATCAGACCCCAATGATCCTTTGAATGGCACGGCCACTGCTATGCAAGTCGCTATTTTCCATGATCTTTGCCAAAACGTTGACTCAAAAATTAATTAGACTTTCAGCTAGGAGGTGAACCCTGCGAACCCTGCAAACAACTGCGTAGTGCCGTAGTAGTTGGAAAGAAAACTGTTAACATTTTTTCAGCTACCAATGTGAACGCGTAAATACATGGTGGTGGAATTTTCTCGACAGCTGCCTACCGTTGGCGGCGAAAGAAGACCGGGTGGGCCAACAACGGGAAGAGGCCAACGGAAAATCAGCCACCTGTAGCAGTGTAGCATAGCTCTCTGTTTACTGTTCCTCCAACCGAATTATAAACACATGCAGATTCACGCAAAATATGCGACCAAACAATTTAACAGGTGTCTTCCAATTCCAAGCAACATTTTGCAGGTACCACACCGAGATGCTTGCATTACATAGAGAATTTCAAAGTTGACATGACGGTACAAAGTTTTCTCAAGAAAGAACACGATGTCTGGCCAGGTCCAGCTGTGTGGCGGTATTATTGCTGGATAATGCAGAGGGTCCTAAAATGCCCAGAGAAGCTTGATCACCTGATGCTGGCATCATGCTGCCATACTCTACACATACTCTGATAGTCCGACACTACCATGCAAATCCTATTGTGTTCTCTAATACAACAATCTGATCAGGTTGCAAGCTATGTACAGCATGGGCCTGACATTAGAAGGAACCCGGAGCCACAAACTGCGACAACAAATAGCACTACAGACCACAGAAGGCTTTTGTACAACCACGCAGAGTTTTCACAGATTAACCAGCAGGGCCATCACCTTCTCCGCCTTTTTGAATCCACTGGCTGAAGAGATAAATTTGAAATAAGAAAACAAGTCTGCATCAATGATAAGAAGCGATGGCATCTAATGCAATTTACCTTTTCTTCTGATTGCGCTGTAGCTTCATGAGAATTCTCTGGCAGCTTCCCGTTTTCGGCCGTACACGTCTGGCAGAAAAAATGTTCGAGTCTCTTTGCTTCTTTGATAGTCATACCAATGCACGCAGGATGAAACCTTGAAAACAGAAGCAGCAGTTATAGCATGTGTACTTACATAGCCTCAAAGAGTGCACAAAGTGCTGGTTCACTCGCGCACTCGCATTGTGATGTGAATGGATCGGTGCCCAGACAAAGCTTTCAGTTGACCTTAAAATTAATGGTAATACTTTCTACTAAGATATGCATGTGAAATGCATAAAAGGAAAAATGACACCCTGCCTCATAAACCAATCATGATCTGTCAAGAATTCAAGAAGGTGAATAGCAGTAATTCGCTTTATGTTTGCAATGAACAAAGTCAAGAAGCAGTGTTTTATTTTTGCTTTGTTCGTTTTGTTGTATTTGATCCTCAATGAGTAACTTGTATTTGGACAATTTTGTACAATTCAGGTTAGTTACTTTTGCATGACCCAATGGTTTGCTACCAACTAATTCTTATCTCCTTTCTAATCTAAAAACAGAGAAAAGTGTGCATTCATAGACCAACAGAACAATCTGTTGGCTTAAAAATGCACCAGAAGAAAAGAAGTATAGCATGTTGAATCAACAAAACTCTTGCTTGGACTCTGAAAAATCAGTCTCTTCAATTTTTATCAATATACTCACCAGTCAGAACATTCCTCGCATTGGATCATAAGATCATCAGGATTGTATGGCATCTCACACTTGCAAAACCTGGCATATGTTTTACAAAAGTAATGAGAGACAAAGAAAAATGATGATTCAGATTCATGAACTACACATAAATCAAACCCACAAATAGATAAGGTAGCCAAACTTAACAACAAACAGGGATTTGGTTTATAATACAACAGAAGTAAAATAAATGTTGACACTTCATCCATGACTTCCCAAAACCATCGCGATGCCAGCATAACAGGAAAAGGCAGACAAGTAGCAGCCCATACACAGTAGCACACGAGAAAGATAGGGAGGAGCCCTTGGAGTTTTGAGTTTGGCTAGCACTAGTAATACACTGAAAATGTATATGACCACGCCTTAACCTTTAAGAACCTTGAGGTGGCAGAGCACAAGAGAGTCCAGGAGGATCTCTAGGAATAATAGGACCGGAGTTGATGATAGTTTAGGTTTATACTAGCTAATTAGAATAGAATCACAGGAAATCGTTCCGTCATGAAAAGTTAAGGACTTGAGGGTCTGCAATACAGGAGCCAAGGAGGCCATGCATCCATTTCAAAACCAAGCAAGAAATAACCACTTCTAAATGCGACTCCCAAACTCTGATTTCTCTATCCACCCCATCACCCATTCACCCTTGTACCCGTAACTAACTCCATGGATCAGCTTTGTAATCAAACAAAGAGTAAGATTTAAAGGAATAACATACTGTGCAAGAGTATTGTTTGAAATACTGCAGCCATAGTGAGCAAGGAACCAACACCAATAAAGGACTAAACAAATATGTTTCTAAACAGCATGCATCTTTCAGTGCCTCTTTCATTTCCCCTGATGGTAAGCAATACCAGCTATTTGAGAAGATGATTGGGTTTCCATCAATCCATGTCCTTTTCATATTCAACAATGCATTTATCTCTTTAAGAGAAACAAACAAGAATTAATCCTATTAAGTACCTACAGGTTCATGACGATGCAGGGTCATATAGAAACTTGTCAAAATTATGACCTTAAACAGACAGCAAATGTCACTTCTTAAAAAAAAGGCTTGTGTGGAATCCATGAATAAACTTGTGAAAATCAGCTATGAAGGATACGATACCAAAATAAAGGCAAGCATCATTTATCCCTCCAATTCAAGGTATTTATCAATTATCATTTATGTAGGGGAAATGCTACTTTGCAAAATCTGAAGTGTATAGAGGTAGTGAGATATTAACACTTTGCACAAGCCAAAGAACTGATCAGATGGAACTTGCGATAGATTGCAAATACTAACAAAAAAATGAAATTCAATAATTGCAGAAGTTTTTCAATGAATTCTTACACGGCTATGCGGTCAGGAACGAAGCTGCCTGTAGCTGATTTATACTCAAAGCGGCAGAAGAAGTCCTCGGCATTGACAGAATCAAGCTTTGTATAAGAACGGAAGCTGTGGACATTACACTTCCCTTCTATTGTGTCAGCACTTTGTACATCATAGTGGTCAGAGAGGAAGACCTCCTTGGAACCATGAAAAGGCCGCCTCCCACCAATGGACTCTTCTGGCCTATAATACCATCGCACCCGTACTCTAACATTTGTGCCTCGAGATCCTGCTGCCTCAATTGCCTCAACTCTTGACACGTAGGGTGCCTTTGATCCATCAGCTGCTCTCATTAGCACACAATCACCAGCTGGCCCAAACAAAATTAGAGAGTCAATCAGATGCAAAAGGACCCTTGTGTTGGTTCATCAAAGCAATGACAAAGCTTTATATAAACAGTACTACAAGTGTGTTGTAGCAAAAAGACAATACTCATGTGCCAGATTTTAAGCTGCAATACAAATTCTGAGGCAACAACATACTAGTGAACTTGGGGACAATCTAATCCAAGAGCACTTAAATCATGAAAGAACTCGTTGTAATTTTCTCATTTCATTTATTTCTTTGTGCCTATCAACCACCATAAGTTAAATAGAGCTTGTTCTTACACGTGCCACCGCGGCAAGATAAGCACATCCACAAATACAAATACAAATACAAATTCCAACGAACTGAATTCACCACTAACATAAGAATTGCAAGAGGAAGTTTCCAGTGACCAGAGCATAACTCTGTTAACTGGCACCGTGATGCTAATCCCCTACCTTCACAGTACAAATTGATCTCGAACCCAAATTGGACGACAAGTTCTAAGCAGTGAACATCAAACAACCAAAATAACCAGGGCAGAAGCGTGCCAGCCTAGATACCGTCCACAATTTTTGAACAACATAACGATCGAAATGGCCCCACTGACGCAACCATTTCTGACGACACCAATCCACCCCGAAGTAAACACCCCGCGAATCCCAGGGCCCGGAATCCGAGACCCCCGAACCCCATGTCCCCCCAATAAGCCGCGCGACCCGAAAAAAATCCCCAAAACCCCCGTAAATTCCGGATCCGTAAAGGGGGGGCTTACGCTTGATGACTTTGTCGGAGCCCTTGATGGTGTAGGACTCGAGGATCCGCTTGGGCGGCCGCGACTTCGCCATGGCGCGCGGCGGCGACGGCGAGGTGGGGGCGGGGGGGCCGGCGGCTGGGCGCTAGGGTTTGGAGGGAGACGACGAGAAGACGGTGGATTTTTTTATTTCTCTCGATCTCGTATGTTTTCCCTTTCCCCCCTTTCCGTTCGAAACGCGGAGGCGCTCGCCGCTCGCTGGCCTGCGCGGTGTCTTTTTTTTTTCTGTTTTTTTACCGCCGCCTCCGCCGCGCGCTTTTCGCGTGCGCGCCTTTGATGGGAGCAGTAAAAGTTGGCTAGCAGCTAGCCTGGCGGCCGTGGGGGCGCGGTGAATGAGGGGCGGTGAAACGGCCGCGAAGGGCGGGGAGCGTGTGGGACGTTGGATGGACTCAGAGGGTGAACCGTGATCGGTACATCTGGTTGGGAAGGGGGCGAGGCGATTGAGCTTCTGGATGTTTCGGAACGGGGCTGGAAGCGGATGATTTCCCTGTACGGACGGTGGAACGGGGGCAGGGATAGCACTTGAGTGCCTGCCATTCAATGAGTGGGCAGCACGATGGCACCTGGCCATGGCACAGGGATGCAAGTGGGTACCCAATGGGTTTCTTGGGTCAGCCACTCTAGTTCATTTCATCTTCTAAATTATTTAGATGGCATGTCACTCCAGTTCATTTTTCTAAGTTTTTGGTCGACCCAATGACCCAAAATCATATATACTTGCATCACTTTAAGGCCTTGTTTAGATGTTGAAATTGGGGGTGTGAATTTGGGAGTATGATGTCACTTCGTAATCATTGCGCCACTGTAGTATTTCGTTTGTATGTGCGAAAAATTGTCTAAAAATTAATTAATTAGGCTCAAAATGTTCGCCTGACAGAGTACAACAAAACTATGTAATTAGTTTTTGATTTTATCTATATTTAGTACTCCATGCATGTTATGACATTTTGATGTGACGGGAAATCTTCTTTTTGCATAGTGAATTTAGGAGTTCCTTTTTCATCTAAACAAGGCCTAAATCCACAAAAGTAGACCATTCAAAATGTTGCAGATAAAGACCTTGTTTAGATGTTAGAATTGGGAGGGTAAATTTGGGAGTATGATGTCACTTCGTAATCATTGCGCCACTGTAGTATTTCGTTTGTATGTGCGAAAAATTGTCTAAAAATTGATTAATTAGGCTCAAAATGTTCGTCTCGCATAGCACAACAAAACTGTGTAATTAGTTTTTGATTTCATCTATATTTAGTACTCCATGCATGTTATGACATTTTGATGTGATGGGGAATCTTCTTTTTGCATATTAAATTTGGGAGTGAAATTTGGTATCTAAACAAGGCCAAAATCTTGAAAATGTATTTTTGTCATACAATTATACCAAGTGTTACAAAATCGATAACATCTCGAATTTCCGTCGGACACGTATTTAGTGATGCTACTTATATAAAATAATATTGTGATCGCAAAGTTTGACATTTAAAACTCAAACTAATTCTCATTTCATTTATTTCTTTGTGCCTATCAACCACCCTAAGTTAAATAGAGCTCGTTCTTACAGGCCTGCCGCCGCGGGAAGATAAGCACATCCACAAATACAAATACAAATTCCAACGAACTGAATTCACCGCTAACAGAAGAATTTCAAGAGGAAGTTTCCAGTGAGCATAACTCTGTTAACTGGCACCGTGATGCTAATCCCCTACCTTCACAGTACAAATTGATCTCGAACCCAAATTGGACGACAAGTTCTAAGCAGTGAACATCAAACAACCAAAATAACCAGGGCAGAAGCGTGCCAGCCTAGATACCGTTCCCAATTTTTGAACAACATAGCGATCGAAATGGCGCGAGTGACGCAACCATTTCTGACGACATCATCCACCCGGAAGTAAACACCCCGCGAATCCCAGGACCCGGAATCCGAGACCCCCGAACCCCATGTCCCCCCGAATAAGCCGCGCGACCGAAAAAAAATCCCCAAAACCCCCCGTCAATTCCGGATCAGAAAGAAGATGGGCAAAGGGGGGCTGTGAAGTTAGTTTTATAAACTGACTTTATTTAATCCCCTTAATTATTGGTCAAACAGGTGAAAAAAATTATCATACCAAAGAAACACGGCCCAGGCTAGAGGTAAAGGCCAGACTGATCGCTGTATCTTGCGCAGCTTTCATGGCCGCTCGTTGGCCGATGGCTGAAGCTTTCGAGTCACTCGATCCTCAGCAGGGCGAGGGGGGAGTGGAGAGTGCGATCACGATCAGTGATGTGATGCCGCAGGCGCCATTCGCGCCGGTCCGGTGCGCTCATGGGCCGTGTGTGCTGCCGTCGTGCCGATGATGGTGGCCTGCTCCCCCCCTTGCGTTGAGATGCCCTGACCGTTTTCCGTTTTCTACGCGTGGCAGACTGGGCAGCTCCGGAGCAACGCCACGCTCAGCGCTCCCCCCCAATTAGACATGCTGGCGCAGCAAAAGAGAACAGGAATACATGATGCTGTGCGACTTCGTAGTCCCCTGCTGGCTACTCCTATTATGTTTCACCTGCTTGCTCCTACCGCTCTTTTTGCCGAGTCCCATCCCATGCCGCCATGCATCCCTCGATCTGCACGGCTTTTGCTGCTATAAGACCCGGAGTACTGTAGTACTAGTATCTTGGATCAATATCCTAATCATATCGGTGTGTGGGTAGAGTCTTGTTTTAGCAAAAGGACATGGGCCTCGTGCATTAAAGAAGGAAACGTAGAGCTCGCATACGGGAGCCCCGTATCGCAACGGATTGCGTAGTGGAATTAGCTCAGGCCTTAGTTCCCGAAATTGGGAGCCAAATTTTAGTTTTTCAGAGTGCGTGCGCTACTATAGCATTTCGTTTGTATTTGTGAATAATTATCTAAACATTGATTAATTAGGCTCAAAATGTTCGTCTCGCATAGTACAACATAACTGTACAATTAGTTTTTGATTTCATCTATATTTAGTACTCCATGCATGTTATGACATTTTGATGTGATGGGGAATCTTCTTTTTGCATATTAAATTTGGGAGTGAAATTTGGTATCTAAACAAGGCCAAAATCTTGAAAATGTATTTTTGTCATACAATTATACCAAGTGTTACAAAATCGATAACATCTCGAATTTCCGTCGGACACGTATTTAGTGATGCTACTTATATAAAATAATATTGTGATCGCAAAGTTTGACATTTAAAACTCAAACTAATCCTTACATTACATCGATGGATTACTCACCGTGGCATTTTTGTTGATTTATCCCAAACATATATGGTGCTAGTCAAACGGTGACAAGTGACAATACCAGTCGATGGCAATATACGGGCGGCATTGCCTCTTCTTATCAAAACTGCCCATAGGGTGTACAAATGTGTACTATATAACTCCGTTCATAGTTTTTCTAAATTTGTTCATATTTATATCCGATTTCTTTGGGAGGCAGAGAATGCACTTATAGGAATCAAACATGATGCTTGGCGCTGCAACTGCAAATAGAAGAGTAAAATGGTAACTTTTTTATAGATTGACACTACGAGCCTCATTGGTTAGGAGCCAAAACTTTGGCATGCTCAACTTTTGGCTTGCCAAAACTTAGGCAAAAAAGTTGCCAATATTTTGGCAAGTTAGATGTGAGATGTGGACAAGTTTTGGTACAAAACTAATTTATAGCTAAAATATTAGCTTGCTAAAGTTTTGGCCTGTCAAAGTTTTAGCATCCAACCAAGCAGGCTCTACATCTATGAATACATGCACGTACACCAGGCTCTATGAGTACCTCCGAGAGACTGAATTACTAGAGGTCGAGATTGACGAAGTCACCATAGACGTCTTGCTATCGACAGACATATTATCTATCACCGAAAAAATGGCGTTGATTAAATCAATATGATACCAGTGTTGAGTCAAGAACTCAAACACC
This sequence comes from Echinochloa crus-galli, assembly GCA_900205405.1. Lineage (NCBI taxonomy): Eukaryota > Viridiplantae > Streptophyta > Magnoliopsida > Poales > Poaceae > Echinochloa > Echinochloa crus-galli. Next base: position 744,913 of record OAMR01000572.1, on the reverse strand, counting down.
GGTGAACAAGTTCCACCACAAAAAATCTTACCAATTGACATAAAATCAATTTACAAAATAATGTCTTTTTTGCTTATACTACTATTCCTTTTATAGAACTTGATCTTTTACGGTAGCCAATAGATGACCACTACTCAACATATAGCATGACAATATGACCGTGAACTCATTTCGTAGAAATAGTGTCCATCTCTTAGATGGACTTAACAAAGTAATAATGTAAATGCTTCATTCTACAATATCTTATTTTTAAGGCATATTTTCTCTCTATTTTTTTAATATAAGTATAATACAAACAGTTACACATATATGCGCACTCACCCTTTTTTCTATAATAAATACATTTATGTAAACCCTACTTCTATGAGCGAATTTTGATATTGATAGTCATCGTATGTATCTGGTTGCACACGTGCACACTCGCCCTTATGAACCCTATCCATATGAGCATATTTTAATATTAACTAAGCCACAATATATGCCTGGTTGTTAATGGATATGTCTCCTATTACTGAAAGAATAGCATCAACTGACTCCTTGAATAAATCTAAGTATAATATGAGAGTCTGCGTTATCCAATGATTTGAATCTAGATGGACATGTTATATCATAAGAAACCTATAACTTGTTAAGCTACCCTTATCTCGTTTGTCTCTATCTCTTAATTTCATCGCGACACTTGCTTATTTTGGTGGATCGTAAAATTACTATGTGCATTCAAAACATATGTTTTCATGGTGGACCGATGATCATCAAAGAAACATTTGATGCGTTAATTATTTGATTTTTTGAGTAAATTTTAAGCATTTGATGTGTTAATTATTCTAACGCACGCATCTCTTGGACCCAAGAACGAAAAATTGAGGAGGTCGTCCAAATGTTTAAATTTACCAATGTGCCAGAGAAAAGAAAATAAAGAGTTTCATAGCATGTAAAAAAGAGTTTTGTTATTATTAAATTCATCTAGCTTGGTTATCTAATTTCTAGACTTAATAACTGTACAATAAAATTATACGCTGAGTCTGCCAAACAGTATAGGTACAAAGCAGTTTTCAAGTAACTTGACGGTGGCTGAGTGGCGGGAGTCACCGCCCTCTTTAATGGGACTGCTTAAATGTGTGTGTCAAATTAATGTGATTTAAAAAAAGAGACGGGTCTGGTGCCAGTCTCGGTGGGAGTTTCATGAATAATAAATTAACTGTTATATCAGTATTTTTGATGAGGTGGCACTGTATTAATGAAGAGAGAGGTGAAATGAGTTTTATGGTGATGAAACCCCATCTACACATTTACCTAGACAGCTCGTGTCTTGCATGTGATCTAGGAAACAACAATTGATGAAATTATGCATTGAGAGTGGGGTGTTTCATCCTAGTTCCAAACACTGATGTGTCACTCTAGGTAATTGTGTCCATGAAACTTCTATTGAGATTGGTCTTAGAATAATTAGGCCAGTCTCAATGGCAGGGTCATCAACATTTAATGGACTGCCACATAGACTTTTTAATGACATGGCACGAAATTAATGAAGGGAGAGAAAATCTCAGAGTCATGGTGATGACCCTGAGTCGACACATATACCAATACTTACGACCCTCATTGAAAGCTCATGATCCTCCATTTGATCACAACATATGTAAGATTTAAATGTTGCATTCTATTTATGAAACTGTGCCCATGACCCTCTACATTGAGAATGACAGGATCATCATGCTAAAAAGCTGATGTGACAGATTTGATAATTGTGTCCATAACTCTACCACTGAGTCTGGCCTTAACGCAACACTAATCCAGGCCCAAATATACAGGCCGTAGTAGGGCCGTCCACTGTCGGCAACTTACCTGAGGCCCAATCATACACAAGATTCCAGAGCATGCGATTGGACTTATAGTCCAATGGTAGGACGGTCCAGTGGGACGCTACCCACCAGGGTTTAAATCGGTGCCAATGGTGACAATCTCCAGATCTGCCGGTGCTCTGCTCAGTTCTTCGGAGGTGCTCATAGGGGTAGGGTTTGCGTACGTGTATTCATAGGGGTGAGTGTACGTGCGTGTGTGAGCGTCTGTGTTGTACTGTGTAATTAAAAAGACAAAATTCCAGAGCATTCCAGAGACTGTCGTGAACTCGTGAGGGACGATCACCAGTCACCACGTCGGGTCAACGCGCAAAGCAAGGCGGCAGCCAACAAAGAGCAGACCAGTGCCAATAGCATTTTTCTCCCACGGTGAATCAACATAAGCCATCAGCCAACAGTATATTTCTCTCACAACAAATCAGCACGACGTCACACATGATGGAGCTGCGCGGCTGCATAGACAAAGGATAATTGTTTTTGTCTGCATGTACGTGTTAGTTTCGTTGTTGGAGCAAGTATTTCCACAGAGTGATGCGTTTTAAAATGACTAGTTTGCAGGTCTATACTAGAGTCAATATGTATATACTCTAGGTAAGATGTCAAACAAAAAATTCGGACAACCACATGGGGCTATATATTCGGTCTAGATGTTTAACTTGGGTAGTTAAATCAATATATGTTAACAGGTCTTTCACAATTAGTTTCACAAAAACAGTATTTCACAATTAGTACCCAACATTTGAAAAATGATCAGTTTGTACTAATCAATATTGACAAATAAGTGACAATTTCAATATCAATATAATCGACAAAACATAACTTTGACTAATCAAATATATTACAATAAAAATGTATTTCTCAATATACATATGCTAGCAAAGTCTTCCTACAAAGCACAACATTTTACGGAACATTTTGAGTGACATGGTCGCCAAAATATAATTTTATTGTAATATTTAGTCAATAGTATATTCTAACAAAGTAAAGCCTCGAAAAATAATAAAATTGTGAATATATCAATATTTATGTTTGATGGCAACTGATTAATAATGCGGATGAAGCACATGGAACTAGATTATGATCTACTCCAGTTGTTTGAGTTGAGTCAATAATAGGCGCTAACAAAGTCCTCGTCAAGAGACCAAACACAAAGCCTTCGTCATCATCTATTATGGTGTAGTAGCATACAAGTTGCCTTGAACTTTTCTTTTGGAGGCAACTTGCTGTAAAAATAGAAATGCGTCTATGGTGGGAATAGGTGAGCGGTCAATAAGACCATGTTTGAAAGAGCCCAAAAGGGGTATAAGAATTGATTTCAAATTATTTTTCTTTTGTGAAAATGGACTTGAACAGAATCCCACTATATATTCCCTTTCTTAAATGCGAAGGAAGCTCCACGTGTCGTTGGCAAATAATGTTGCCACATATTTTCTACCAAGATGACTAACCTTAGTTCTGTTACACCTTTTGTGGTTACAAAAAAATGAACTAAATTTAGTCAAAATTAAGCATAAAACTCAAGTCTATGTCATGTGGGCCAAAAAAAAAACTAAGTTAGGTAGACTAAGTTATGGTAAGAAACAAACACTACTTAACTAAAACTATGGTCGACTAAGATTAAATGTGACAACTTCAGTCTCCAACTAAAGAGCCTGCATATTTTGTGGCTGGAAAATATAAATACCTTTTTGTCCAAACTTGAGGTAAAAATTTTTGCACGATTTTGAACAAAAGATTAGATGAGAAAGCTTGTTTTATGTGTACTAAAGTTTGTCAAAAGAAAATGTGTTGTTCCACTAGTATCATAAACATAAGCCATTTAGGACATTGAAATGCATATGCAAGATTGAAATAATACATTCTTTGCTTTTTTGGACCTCCCCTGTTGCATGAGAACTACTAGTAGTAGATAAGATTACAAGTAGTATACGTATATACACATGCCGTCCCTTTTTTTTCTACTAGCGGTGGCTAGAAAATTAATGTCCATGCGTTCACATGATTCTTTCCTTTTTATTTTCTTGGACCTCCCCAACTGCAAGATAGGAAACGGAACCAACTGATGCTTCCAGAATCCAGAGATTCGAGACTATCCCTCTCGCGCGTAGTGGCGATCGAACAAAATTAAAATGCGGACGCGGAAATCACAAGTGGTTTCTAAATTCCCCCTTCCACTTCCGGAGCCTTTGAATCTGATCCGAACAGAATAAATATGGTGTTGCAAGGATGATGACATAAGCTTGACAGATTTGAATAAGTCCTTTTAACAAACCTAATCGTTGCATTGGTCCTTAAGACCATTAATTAGATTTGAACAAAACTTTAGTTGTTTTACTTCCTAGTTTATTCATCAATTTGTAATAATAAACGGCTTCATGCATTGATCGATGCAACGGCTGGGATATCTCTAATATATTCCCTATTTTAAAAAAATAGATTTGAACAAGTCTAGCTTAGAATCTATATCTATATTATAACCTATATAATTGGTACCCACTAACAAGCATGGTTAGATTTTTCTCAACATGCAACCATTCCACATTATCATCCACTATGTGCCATATCACTATCCACTATAAGCCATGTCATCATCCACTAGACCATCTATTTATTCTTCAATCGATTTTCTATGACCACATTTTTGTGAGTAGCAATTACAAATTACAGAAGTAGAAATTACATGTATGATCAGTCATACTTTTATGTATAATGTTTACTAAAGAACATTGCAATGCAATCACTTTGGTGTTTATACTTTCACATTTCATTTTAAAATTTTGTTTAACAAATTCCGCAGCAACGCGCGGGGTATCACCTAGTTAAGACTATTACCGTCACCAGGAATTCTTTTAAGTTGCACCACAATCCATCCATACTTCTTCTCTAAGGCCAATATCAGTGGGAGTTTTATGGGGATTTTATGGCATTAAATGTGCTGATGTGGTGTAGGAGAGAGAAGCAAGAGTTTCATGGGATGTGAGAGGAGTTAACCGTGTAGTGAAATAGCGCATTGAGACTAGCCTAAGGGCAGTCCTAACCCACTGACTAAGGTTCTCCGTAGTTTTTACACCATTTAATAGCTTATCATGTAAGCAGTTTGATGATGTGTCATCGTGAGAGAAGGAAATAGTTTCTCATGCAGAAAACTATGACTACACCGGAAAGAAAGGAAGAGAATTGGATGAGAAAAGGATAGAGAAAAAAATGATTGGTTGGTATTTTATTTTGAAGAAACTTCTTAAGAGTGTAGTTTTATAGATAATATCTATATGATATGATAAGTATAAAATCTATGGCGTGGGTTGAGACGGTCCTAAACTACTACTGCAATATTTTCTTCTATAATCCCTCCGTTTTAAATGTAAGTCATTTAACTTTTTTGACTTTAAATTTAACTACTTGTTTTAATCAAAATTTTGTGTAAATTATCATATTTTTTATAGTGGCTTGCTTTATTAATATTTAAAATATTTTAAATTTGACTGTATTTATATAATTTTTTTAAATAAGATGAGCGGTCAAACGTACGATAAAAGACAAACGACCTATATTTTAGAACAGAGGTACGATCATCTGAAGCCATTTTGCATGAATCATCCGAAGCCAATCAACGGCCATGGCCTCACCCTGAACTGAAGCACGAAATTAAATTGAGGGTGCCACGATACGTGCCCTGGAAGAAGCTCGATCTTGCACAACCACGGCGGCCGTCGACGACCACCACCCTCCCCGAACCTTCCAGAACAACACGCCCGCCGCGGCCGGCCGGCCCAATGGGCCGCCGACGAGCGCGATTACGTGCGCTCTGGCGTCCTCCGGGTCGGAACGCGTAAATGAACACCTGTGCAAGGGTGTATTCGTCATTTGCCCGTCCTTGTGCGCGCTATAAATAGCGAGCACGCCGCTGGGATGAGGCAACGGAACACAATCTTGCAATCCAGCCCCTGAGAGAAACCTTATTCACCACCACCAAGCTCTCGATCGCACCGAGGAAGGAGAAGGATGGCGGCCGAGGAGGGAGTCGTGATCGCGTGCCACAACAAGGAGGAGTTCTACGCCCACATGAACAAGGCCAAGGAGTCCGGCAAGCTGGTACGCGCACGCGCCCCCGGCGCCTTCCCCCTCCCCGACCCCATCTCTCTATCCGTTGTAATTTCGCGCTAGGTTTCCCTGGATCCGATGTCTTCAAAAGCTGCATCGGTAGTGCTCGATTTCGGGCAATTAAGTGTCTCGTTGTTGAGTTTGCGTCGTGGGTCGTTGCCGATTTTGGCGAGCAGAATTCTGAAGATGTTGATTGATGGAGCCAAAGAGGCTTTTATGTCTATATTACGGTATGCACAGATTTATTGATTGGCCCTAAGGTGGGGGTGGTGATGCGTGGATGCAACGGATTTGTTGCACATCCGTTTGGATCTGTAGCATACAGGTTTTGATGATTTCTATGTAGTCTGTCATGATTTGGATTCTTTATCTAGGGTTGATTCATGCGCTCTTTTGTCAGAATTTGGCATAATTTCTATGTGCAACTGGAAATATGGCGTGATCTTAGTATGATGATCTTGTGGCAACTTTTGACTGGTTGATTGGAGCTGGTAATTGCTATGTTTGGGAGAAGTGGAAGTACAGTTTACACTAGATGGTTAATTGAGGAAGTAGGTCGAGGAACTAATATATAATCTATTTTAAGGAAGTCATTTAAAATTTGGGGAATGTTTCAGAGAAGTGGAGGTACTTTGTAGTCTGTACACTGTCTGGTTAATTGAGGAGATAGATAGATTAATAAACCTGTCTATTTCAGAAGCAAAGCAGGTACATATAACCTCTGTTGTGACGCTATGTTGAAATTGGATAGAATCCAGGGGAAGTAATTTGAAATTGGGGAGGTATTCAATGGTCCCAGATGATATCTGCTAGGAAGTCATGTTGAAATCAGAGATAGAAGTCAAGGCTATAGGCCAGCTTTATGCCTCTTTCTTGATGTAACTAGTTTGTTTTGTTATGTGGTGGGGCATGAGATTTTGTGCACATGGGTGGGAGTGGGACATGGATGATGACAGAATTAGCTAATACTACAAGTGTTCATGCTACTCTGTCTATTCAACCTCAATTGAGTTCTTGTCATTTTCTTCTGATGGCACAGTTGATCTGTGTCCACCTATGAACATTCACAGCCTCTTAACAATGGTCTTTTTCAACTTTTGTCACCCCTCAGGTGGTCATCGACTTCACTGCCTCTTGGTGTGGTCCTTGCCGTGCCGTTGCCCCACTGTTTGTGGAATACGCCAAGAGGTTCACTTCTGTTCTTTTCCTGAAGGTTGACGTTGATGAGGTGAAGGTGAGTATGGTGTACCAACAGGAAGTTGTTCAACACTTTGGATCACTTGACCTGAATGACAGCGTACTAATCCTGTTAACCTGTTCATCAGGAAATTGCCGCAGAGTACAAGATCGAGGCGATGCCGACCTTCCACTTCATCAAGAACGGCGAGAAGATCCATACCATCGTCGGCGCCAGGAAGGAGGAGCTTCTGGCCACCATCGAGAAGCACGCCACCTCTGCTTCCACCGCCACCGCATCCGCCTAAAGGAGATAGCACCGCCAGTTATCAATAAGGGCCAGCACACGGCGCGGTAGCAGTAGGCGTCGTCATTATCAGTTTGGTTTGGGTGATTGTGAACTACTAGTATGTCCAACTCGAGGAGTCCGGATATGCTTGGCCCCCCGTGCCGGACCGGTTGTCGTTCTGAATGGCTTACGTGATATGGATGCTGTGTGACTGAAGTTTGAATCTGGGTGTCCTGTGCTTCATTTCTGTTTCGAGTCAGCAATGAGCAAACGCGCGATGCTGGCAGCGCTGTGCTGTATGCTCGTGTCCCAACCTCTCATCCCTGCACATAGTAGGTAGTGATGTTCAGAGGGGAAGCATTGGGCAGCATCTGATTCTGGCTTACACCAGATGGTACCCAATGCGCTCTATCTACTCCAAGAAAGGGCAATTCCAGTATGACAGAAGTGGGCGAATTCTTTTAACATGTTCTAAATCAAAGGTATTATATAGTATTACGATAATGATATACAATGAATCTAATTACCGTTTATAATCATCACTACACAACTTTACGAAATTCGTGCAAAGCTAAAAATATTTGTGCTAAGAAGTCCTAAAACGGCCGCATATTGAACCGGGAAGAGCCCACTTAGGCCCCTGTTCGTTTAATCCCCAAGTGAATGGGATTGAAGGGGATCGAGGGGGATTTGTTCCCCTACAAGTCACTTGGGGATCCAATCCTCCTCCATTCCCTCCGAACAAGCCCTTAAGGAAGTAGAGGAGACGGATTGATCGTTTTGTTGTTGTCCTCAGCGTAGATGAGAGGTCTAAATGAACAAGAGCCCAACATGAGGCAATGAGCCATATTCGGCCATGTAATATATACCGTGTAAAAAAAAAACTGTTTGTGCTGAGGCATAAGAATCTGCGGGGCATAATACGGTGGTGCTCTTATTTGATGATTCTTTAGTTGCTATATGCATAACTTTTTGAAGTCTTTGTTTATGGCTGATTCGCACAGTTTTTAGTTAGGATTTGGCATGATTTATGTGTGCGACTGGAAATCCGGTATAGTCCTAAGTATGACCATTTCGATAACTTTTGGACATGACTGGTTGGAGCTGGAAATTGCTAGGTTTCAGAGAAGTGGAAGTACTCCGAAGTAAACCCAGCTAGTTTAGGAAGGCATTCAAAATCGATGGAAAATATTAGCAGGTACGGCAATCAGAATCTATCGTATCCCATAGCACCGGTGGTGGCAAAAGCCACTCCACCACCTGGTTAGAACAGGAAGCTAAACGAGCACACTCATGAGCTAACCGATTACAAGATCTGCTAGAAAAAATAAAGGAGAAATCAACTAGACTCCGGCTTAACTCCTCGATTTGCTGAAGAAGAGGACCAATCTCCGAGTGCTGAAACTGCCGGTTGTTCCACAGACTAACAATAACCTGACAGTCTGTCTCCAATTGTAAACGTTGGACTCCCCGTTCCACTGCAAATTGGAGACCATCGCGGCACGCTGCCGCTTCTGTTGATAGCGCACTGAGACAATGATCATACCATCGTGCTTGTCCTCCACACGTGCTCCCATCCTGATCTCTCAGTGCCACCCCAGTCGCACCACGACCTTCCTCCTTGATGAAGGATGCATCAACGTTGCATTTAGTCCAGCCTGAAGGAGGACTCTTCCAGAACTGCAATGCCTTCTTTTGCTCCTTCTCTTTGATCGGGTGCTCCAGTTGCCATAAATCGAAGGCTGTATCAATGGCCCAGTCCACAGCCTTGATCATTGGTATTCCCGGTTCACCATGTCTTCGTTTATTCCTGGCCATCCATAGTGACCACATACCGCACAGGAGAATGGCAGCTGACTTCTCCGGACAGCAGCTTGGTTCAATGAGATCCCTTGCCCATGAATTTGGATGCAATTTTGGCGACTTCACCCCTGTCAGTTCATGAACTCGTTCCCAGAAACAGCGGGCCGCTGTACAGAACATTAGAACATGACTAATTGATTCCACGTCTGCACCACACAAATCACAATTTGGCACAGGTTCAATATGTCTACGATGAAGAATTCCTTTTTTTAGATTAAGGATAAATGGTCCGGCCTCAACATCCAACATGTAGATGCCTACAGCCAACAGATTACAAAAGAATCCAGCCATTAGGCTCAAAGGAATTACAACGCCAAACAGCGTGACCACACAGTTCTAAAGTTATGATAAATAACCAGCCTGCTACGCAACCTGATCAGACCACTACTGAGATAACTGAAACTAGGCCTCCAGCCTGTTCCTGATGAACCATCCAAACTTGCTGAAAACTTCCAAAGCAGTGACCTCCAACTTGTGACAACATTTCTTTAGGAGCAAGGCTTCTTCCTCTTTAGATAGTTGTGACCACGTCCTGATCCAATATGTCGTTCTGAAAATTACCTGCAAAGAGACATTAGAAGTAATCCTTTTGAAAACCACATCATTCCTATTCAACCACATTGCCCAACAGATTGCTGATGCACCAATCAGAATTTGATTTCTGATCTTTCGGTGAAAACCTTTAAGCCATTCACCAAACAAGTCAGCAACACATGAGGGAGGTTTAAAACCAAAAGAGATTTGACATATGTTCCAAAAAAGACGTGCTGTATGGCAATCAAAAAATAAATGCTGAATTGTCTCATCTGAAGCACAAAAACAACATTTGGAGCTTCCTTTCCATCTCCTCTTGATTAGATTATCTTTTGTGAGTATAACACCCTGTCTAAGGTACCATAAAAAGACTTTCGTCTTGAGGGGAACTTTAAGTTTCCAAAAGGCAGAACCTATCTTTGTACCACTATTTTGCATAATATCTTTGTACATTGAGGCTACTGTAAAAGATCTGTTCTTATTTAAAACCCACAGGAATCTATCATTCTGTTCTGTCAAAGAAACTGAGGCCACACTTTCAACTAGTTTTAGCCAAAGTCTCAGCCTTTCTCCAGTTATAGCTCGTCTAAAAGAAACATTTAAAGGGATGGATCCTAAAACTTTAGCTACAGAATCATTCTTCCTTCTAACGATTTGATACAGAGAAGGATAGCTTTCCCGTAGTGGCTCCTTTCCTATCCAACAATCTTCCCAAAATCTAGTTTGGTTTCCGTTTTGGATTTCAAACCTGCCTTTAGACAGGAACAGATCTTTAATCTCCATCAGACCCGCCCAGAACTGTGAGTCTCCCGGTTGTTTTTTCACTTGTGTCAGGGACTTATTTTTTAGGTATTTTCTTCTTAGCATCTCATGCCACACCCCTTCCCCATTCAGCAGGTTATAAATCCATTTACTTAACAAGCAAATATTTTGGATCTCTAGGTTTAAAATGCCTAAACCCCCTACACACTTTGGCTTGCTTAAAATACTCCATCTCGCAAGTCTGTACTTTTTCTTGTGCTCATCACTTTGCCAAAAAAATCTTGACCTATAATAATCCAGCTTTTTAAAATACCTTTAGGTATCCTAAAAAAAGACATCATAAACATTGGTAAACTTGATAACACAGAGTTGATGAGTACTAGTCTCCCTCCGACAGACATAAGTTTACCTTTCCAACTACTCAGTTTCTTCTGAAACCTTTCTTCTATCGTGCCCCAATGTTGTTTGTTAATTCTACATGAACTCATTGGAATGCCTAAATACTTAAAAGGCATACTTCCCTCTTTACAACCGAAGAGCCATACAAACTCCCCACATTTTGCTTAGCTTCCCCAAAACAAAATAACTCACTTTTATGAAAATTAATCTTGAGCCCAGAGAGTTTCTCAAAGGCACAAAGAACTAATTTCAACCTTTGTGCATGCTCCAAATCGTTCTCCATGAAGAGAATAGTATCATCGGCATATTGGAGGATCGACAATCCATCGTCAACCAAATGAGATACTAGACCTCTCAACTGCCCATTTTCTTTTGCTCTCGATATCAAAATAGCCAACATATCAGCTACCAAATTGAAGAGGATCGGAGACAGGGGGTCTCCTTGTCGTAATCCCTTCCTTGTTTGAAAATAATGTCCCACCTCGTCGTTAACCTTAACCCCAACACTCCCCCCCACCACAACACCTTCAATCCATTGACACCAACGCTTAGAGAACCCTTTCATCCGCAAAGCTTGTTGCAAAAAATGCCAATTTACCTTATCGTAGGCTTTCTCAAAGTCTAGCTTGAGAAGCAGCCCACTCATTTTTTTCTTTTTCAGCTCATGCAATGTTTCATGAAGGATCACAACTCCTTCCATTATAGATCTCCCAGCCATGAAAGCTGTTTGTGAAGGCCTAATCACCTTACTTGCCACCATAGAAATTTTATTCGCAATTATTTTGTGAAGATTTTAAAACTGACATTAAGCATGCATATTGGTCTATATTGTTCTACCCTCTTCACCTCATTTTGTTTTGGAATTAAAGTAATAATCCCGAAGTTCAAACTGAAAAGAGGCAAATTACCCGCATGGAAGTCCCTAAACATGGCCATTAGGTCATTCTTTATTAAACTCCAGAAAACTTGATAAAACTCGGCGGGAAAGCCATCAGGCCCCGGAGCTTTATTATGTTTCATTTGAAAAATAACTTCTCTTACCTCTTTTTCAGTAAATTTTTCAGTTAGAATTTCATTCTCCTCTGGTATAACTTGAGGGATATCCTCAACCCTGCTCTCATCTAAGGAAAAATTATTCCTTTCTGAGGCCCCAAAGAGATTCTTATAGTAATTTGTGATAAACTTCTTAAGATTACTATCCCCCTCAATAACCTCACCATCTTGTTCCAATCTGAAAATTCTTGTTTTCCTACGTTTGCCATTAGCCACTAATTGAAAGTATTTCGTATTGCTATCACCTTGTAGAAGATCAATGGTTTTAGCTCGTTGAAACCACTTCAACTCCTCCTCTCTAAGGAGCTGAGCTAATCTATCCTTGACACATTGCTTCAGGTCGATCTCTTGCTGGTTTAACAGCTGAGTTTCGGCCTTCTTATCGAGTTCATCTGCCTTTCTTAGCAGCTCCTGCTTTTCTTTCTTCTCTGCGCATTTCATGTTTTTAGCCCACCCCCTTAAGAATTGGCGTAACCTTCTTATTTTGTTCTGCCACTTTTGTATGGGTGTACCCCCACGTTTTTCCTTATTCCACACATCTGAAACTAAATCATAGAAACCATCTTTAATGAGCCATCCCAATTCGAATTTGAACAAAGGCTGATTTTTTACTCTACCCGTCCCCGTGTTCAACAAGAGAGGGGTGTGATCCGAAATTTCCCGACTCAAGGCATGAACCGTTTCCATAAGAGCAATAAAGTCTAAGCTCTGCTCCTTGGAAGTATCAGTAAGGAATCTTGTTTTAGCCAAGTCACCGAGACCTCTGCTATTCCAAAAAATTCCTTTCATTTAGACAATAATTCTGAAATTTTCCCCAATCGCACTTTACAAGTCTTTCTTTTAAGTGACTTAGCACCCGACTTGCATCTCTTCCTGATATCTCTAACATCACTACTTAGGTGATGGTTATCGTCATCAAAAACTTCCTCCATCAATTCATCACACAAGCTTTTAACAGCTATCTGTTCTATCTTATCAATATTTTCATCTTCAAAATCACTCTCATAATCTGACATCTCCCCTCCCTCTAAACTGTAAGAAGGCCTATTGTTATTTAAAACAAAGAGTTGATGCACTGATCTCTCTAATTCTTCCTTAGAAGACCCACATTTTACCCCTAATTGATTAATTAAACTCAAAGCATCGCAATCTGAAAAAAAATCTGGAAAAGAAGTAACAGATTTTGGTGAGAGTGTACCTTCCAAATTCTCCAAAGCTCTCTCGGATGCCCTCCTTTGTGCTTTGTCCATGGCATGCTCATCTGTAGAACCAGCCAACCTAGGACTGGATCTCACAGGTGAATTCATAGCCTCTGGAATAGCAGCTGCAGCCTTCGTCTTAACCGAAGCTGAAACTTGGTTGCCCTCCGAGTCCCCACTGGTCACCATCACCTTATTGTTCTCAACGCCTTCCACCTCCTCCTTATCCACCTCCATTTCTACAAAAATGTCGCCCTCCCCTGTCTTATCTGATGGCCTTGTAGAATTAGCACACTCACTGTCCTCATTTTTTTCTGCCATAACCTTCTCGGCCAGTTCATCGAGTACTCTACCCACTGAAATGTCAAGAATAGCTTCAGCCTTCTTCCTCAAAAAAGCTGTGAATTCTTCTTCAGTCATTTCCTGCACCAACTCTTTGAGAGAGTTGTGGCTTGCAGGTGAGCCTCTTGTACTTTGTTTATCAGGTTTCTTGCCATTATTATTCTCTCCCTGTTTGTTACCTTTCTGCCTCTTGGCCCCCTGTTCAGGTCCTCTTCTTCATCCCCAAACCCATCCTTTCCTCCACCATCACCTCCTGCATCGTCCCTATTCCACTCCACTTCCACCTCATCTCCATTTTCATCCACCCCAATTTTTTCCACCTCGAAAGCAAGCTCAAAATAATGGTCCCCAATCACCACATCTAACTGTAGTGGAATAAGCTTTGGATTCAAAACAGCCACAAAAATCCTCCCAAAGTCATTCTTCCTAGTGGTTTCCATGTCCACAGTCTGCGTAGAGCCCAACATTGAGCCAACTGCCCATAACTCAGGGAACGATGAAGAATTCCTTTGGCCGGCAAAAAACCATTCACCACTCGCCACCAAAACACACGAACCTTTGGTGGAACGCATAGGCTCCAGAGGCGTTTCCATGTTTGATTGCTTGAGCACGACGCCTCACCACGCCCCCCTTGGCCACAATGTTCATTGTATAGCTGCCTGTATGCCGACTTAACCGAATACATTCCATGTATCTCTGACTCCTAGGCCCAAAAATCTTCTCCTGCTCCTCTGATTGGTGTCCGCAGAATAGCATGAGCATCAACCTCTACAAACACTTGTTTGATTAATTCTTCATTCCAGCCTCCACTAGGAGTCATCAAATCAGACACTAGAGACACATGTGGCTCATCTGGTTCTACCAGCGGCCTCCCCTGAAAATGATTAGGGATCCACCGGTCATGCCAAATTTTTATAGAGGTGCCATCTCCAACTCTTTTTAGAAGCCCCTTCTCCAATACATCTCTTCCTGCCAGGATAGCACGCCAAGTTTGGCTAGCATGCTTTCTCCTAGAAGCAGACATGAAGTCTGTGTCATGGAAGTATCGACCTTTTAACACTTTTGCACACAAAGACTTTGGCTTGTTGATCAGATTCCAGCCTTGCTTACCCAACAAGGCCAAATTAAACATACGCAGATCACGAAAACCCATTCCACCTGACTCTTTTGGTCGTGTGAGATGCTCCCAACGCTGCCAATGCATGTGCCTGTTGTTAGCGGAGCCACCCCACCAATAGTTCGATATCACTGATTTCATCTTTCGACAGGTATCCTTGGGAACAAGGAAACAGCTCATAGGATAAGTCGGCACCGCCTGTGCCACTGACTTAATAAGCACTTCTCTTCCAGCACCACTCGCCTCCTTCCCACTCCATACACCTATCAGATTCCTCATTCTTGTTGGCAAAAACTCAAAGGCCTCCTTAGATGAGCGTCCAATAGCTGTTGGGAGGCCTAGGTATTTCTCTGCTAGTGCTTCATTCTCAATTTGCAAAACAGCACCTACTTCGGCTTTGTTCTCATCTTGACAATTGGCACTAAAAAAGATAGCCGACTTGTCTTTATTTTACAATTGTCCAGAACCTTTGCTGTAAGTATCCAGAATGGCTTGAAGCCGACTAGCTCCTCTATGTGAAGCTTCAGCAAAGACAATGGAGTCATCCGCAAAAAGCAAGTGTGAAATCCAGGGGGCATGAATACCAACTCGTACTCCCCTAGATAAATATGCTGGTCCAACTGAGTTTAGAAGACAAGATAAACCTTCTGAGCATAATAAGAACAGATACGGGGAAATAGGGTCACCTTGGCGTATGCCCCTTGTAGGAAGAAAGGGGTTGGACAATTGACCATTTACCCGTACTGAAAAAGAAACCGAGGTGACACATCTCATCACAGTTGCTACAAACTTTTCCGAGAAGCCTAACCGCAGCATAATCCCTTGCAAGTAGGGCCATTCAACGCGATCATAGGCCTTTGCCATATCCAACTTAATAGCACAAGCTCCCACTTTCCCTTTCCTCCTTTTCATATAGTGAATGCATTCGTAAGCCACCAGGACGTTGTCCGTGATCAGACGTCCAGGCACAAACGCGCTTTGTTCTGCAGAGATAATGTCATCCAAAAACATCCGAAGCCTATTAGCGAGAACTTTAGAGCAAATTTTATAGATGACATTACACAAAGAGATGGGTCTATAATTCTTGAGTTCCTGCGGGTTCTTGACTTTGGGAATAAGCATAATCGTTGTATGATTCACTCCCTCTGGCAAAACTCCCCCATTAAGGAACTGCAAGACAGCATTCGTAACACTAGGCCCAATAGTATTCCAATGATGTTGGAAAAAACCAGCCGTGTAACCGTCCGGCCCCGGAGCTTTGCTAGCTGCGCCCTGTTCGTTTGGCTGGTGGCTGGTGGCTGGCGCTGGTTTTTGCTGAGAGAAAAATACTGCTGGCTGGTTGGTGGATGGTGGCTGGCGCTGGTTTTCGCTGAGAGAAAAACACTGTTGGCTCGCTAGAAACAATCCAAACGAACAGGGCGCATGGAGAGGGCTCGACTGATTTCGATCCTGAGCCGTGAATGGAGCATCAAGAGCATCATTCATAGCTTCTGTCACTTTAACCGGCACGTGGGCTAGCACACCCTCTATGGCCAGCTCGGGTTGAGCAGTAAATAGCTCCATATAGAAGTCATTTGCCAAACCCTCAATGTCTTTCTGATCCGTGACCAGAACCCCTTCCGCATTCATCAGAGCGTTTATGTGGTTGCACTTGGCCCGCTCTTTTGATTTTGCCTGAAAGAATCTGGTATTCCGATCGCCCTCTTTCAGATAGGTAATTCTCGCTCGCTGCTTAGCCATAATTTCCTCTCTGGCCAGCAGCTCACTAATGTGTGACATCAGTTGTCGTTCCCGTCTTGATGGATCTGAGTAGAAAGTTCGATTTCGTTCTTCCTCTAACTCGCGCCGCAGACGTGCCAGCTCGCGTGTAACCGAACCAAAGACCATGTACTCCCACTCCTGGAGGGATGATTGCACCCTTCCCAGTGTGGACTGAAGCTGGTTAAAATCCTGTATTGCCGAGGCATCCCCCCAAGAATCCTCAATCAGCTTCATGTAGGAAGGCTCTCGACGCCACATATTCTCATCGCCGTGAACCACCGACTTCACAAATAAAATTCTAAATTGATGGCCAAACTAAAGTTTGACACAAGAAATTCTAAAACGACCTACATATTGAACCAGCGAAGAGAAGATCCGTTTGGCTGTGTTATTCTGTCACGGACCTGTGTGTAGTAATGAAGGTTTGAAGGGCCGAAATGAACAAGTGTCTAACTCAAATCACATTCCGGCATGTAGGACGTAGGAGTAACTCCCGTAGACACTCTCATGTATCAAGTTTAGAGAGTTAAGCATAAAAGTTGTTATTGCCTCTCTCTGATGTGACGTATGTTATTCATGTACTTTGTGATCCTGAAGCAAGGATGAAATCTTGCTCATAATGCAGCAGTACCATTATTGTGTTTCTCTGATGTATTCCCTCCGTTTTAAATTATAGTTCGTTTGACTTTTTTACTATAAGTTTAACTACTCATCTTATTCAAAAATTTATGCAAATTATCATATTTTTTGTGGTGGCTTGTTTTATTAATAAAAAATCTTCAAAAATATCTTAAATTTAACTATATTTTTCATATTTTTTAAATAAGATGAGTGATCAAACTTGTGGTAAAAAAATTCAAATGATCTACATTTTAAAACAAAGGTGCTAACAAGCAAGTACACTGTCCCGCTGAAGATGGGGTGGGCCCGGGAAGCGTCAAGTACAGTATACTGCACCAACCTCTCCAAGCCCAAGCCCATTCTTGGTGGGATCGGACTTGTCTGGAACACCTGGTGAACGTCTCATGAGTTGGATGGCCAAAACGTGCCGCATCATTCCATTGGCATTTCTTCGAACACCTGGCGGGTGTGCTGGTGCACCAAGCAGGTTGCCGGACGGCGCCTTCTGCACAGAGGCGCGCGCGATGGGTTAGCTTGCTGGGACGTGAATGCTGTATATACTCCGATCCTGCCTGCATGCATAGCCATTGCAATGTCGTTTAATTTAGCCAGATATATATATATATATATATATGCACCTTTCAATAATTGTACTATTATTTTTCTCATTCGGGTTTGGTAAATGTGTCCCATGTCGTTTTTTAGAAGGAAAATGTATTGATCTTAGCACAGTACACCGGTTCTTTTTACAAACAGGAACTCAAAGAAAAGAAAAATTACAGAGAAGTTTAAAACTCCTATTCATCTTCCTCGAAACCTTCAGAGATCCGTTCGTCATCGCCGTCGAATCCGCTTCTCAATCGTCGCCGGACGCCAGAGCCAATCTCCACAAAATGGAGACCGTAGAGGAGGGCTTACCGCTAGGCAAATCAGCCGAGAAAGCTGCCTCCCAGACGCATTGGCCAACTCCGGCACCCACGACGCATCCTTCAATGTTGTGTCCCATGTCGTTCCTCAAAAGAAAATGTTGTATCATGGTTCCCTTATTATTCAAAACATTGCCGCTAATGTTGATTACATTGTACTAGCAGGCTCGACTGCACTCAGCTTGTGTGCGGAAACATTTTCCATTACTGCGGCCGTTGACACAGCACCAGCACTTGTTATCTCTGAACGGAAGGAATCCTTGAGCACATTGTGCTCCTGATAGTTTTGTTTCCATTCCTGCTGGAGCTGAAGCTGGAGCATCAACTTCATTCACGCCTTGACCTATTTGTAAGAGGTAAGGAATAAGCATTTCACCGGCAAATTAAATGAGTGGAGAATAACCGTACAGTATTTATCAACAGATCATGCATGAAAGATCAACATTGTACGTAGACATATAATTAAGCAGTATTTTTATGATGTTCACTTACCCTGCGCATGAAGTGCAAGGTATCCGATAATAAGTAACGAGAAAAACATTAGTGCATTCATGTGCTTTGTGTACTTCTCCATGTGGGAAGAATTAAAGGAATTCTTTGTGGATCTAGAAGAGTTGATGCTGTCTCTAGCGTATGCAGTCCTCCCTTGACCAATGCAGGGCAGTTGTATCTATACTAAAAGGATCCTTAAAAATTGAAAACGTTTTCTATCAAAAAATCCATCCTCACTCTATCACAGAGGCCTCACCTGTCAGATTTTTTTAGGGTGGGGGACGTGAGAAAGGTGGGAAAAACTTGATGTTCCATGCGCTTTTAGTTCATTCTCCGCAAAACTTTTTTCACCCAACATCCCGCGCGTACCCACCTCCGGCCAGGGGAGTTTTTCTCCATATAAATAAAGACCAACTAATTCGAAAAATAATGTGCCTCTAAATTTGAGAATAGCTAAAGCTCTATATACGCACGTGCGTGCGCACGTGTCGCGTCTGCTAGTATATAGAGAGGGGGCAAACCTTGTCATGGATAAGTATGTAGTGATCACTGATAGGATCGTCACACTAAAATTGGTAGTGATTAATTTCATACTAATTTTGTGACAAATTCTAATTCTTTCATTATAAGCAAAATTATGACCATTCATCACTGCCAGGCAAGTCGATCAAGTGAAAAATCCTTCTGTACTAAGTACTACCTCCATTTTAAATTGTAGGTCGTTTTATCTTTTCTAGATTCATATATTTTGATTGATATGCATCAAGATATAGATATAGGCCAAAACAATCTACAATTTAGAACGGAGGAAGTAGTACTTATTAATTTAGAGCTATTTTTGTGATAAGATCCCAAATTAGTAGCCATCTCACAACTAGTAGCCATCTATTTCCTGCAACTTTTGTGATAGGTAATTCATTTCATTTTAAGTAAAATCATAAACCATACGTTACTGATCAATGTGTATTGTATAAAATCCTTCTATATTGTGAAAACACCATGGATCGTGAACGTCATCAAGCACGCGGATGATTTTTTTGACGAAGGAACAAAGTTAGTACAGCCCGACTTAAGTGGAAACACCGAAGGAGCGGAGGCAGATTGAGCATAGGGAGGGCCAAATTCAAATGACCGCTTAGCACCATTAAATTCATGCAAGTGGATGCTTATTTGTTAGTATTTCGTAGATTATACGTGGAGAAGTATATCTAACTTATAGGTGTGGGAAAAAAACATAAGCTAAGATAAAATAAGTTGGCCCAGCATATAGAATTCTTGGACATGGCCATACAATATATAATTACTCATAAATGACTAAAGCAGGCGTGTTATAATTTGAAATGAGGGGAAGACATGAGCTAGATTCTACATAGCATACCATATCAACTAAACATATCTTATGAACCAAATCTACCATGTTGATTAACTTTATGTTTTTGTTCAGTGCTACAATTAATTCGTTAGCTTGCTATCATCATCTAAACAAAATCGTTGTTTATTCTGTGCCAGGTTTCAAGTTTGCAACAGCAGCAGCAGACGCTTGGCTTGGGAGGACGGCGTCTCGGCCGATGACGTCTGGACAAGCGGATCAGCAGAGGCAGAGACGTCGGGCAGGAGGGTACGAGAATCGAGGAGTAACGAGCTGATCATGAGCCTGGTGCTCTGGTGCTGGAACGATTCAGTCATGGGCCCTTTGGAGTTTGGAGCCATTTGCCACTAAATCAAAGGGGAACAAAACGCCCTCTTGCTAACCAGTTTGCTACTGCGCCTGCGCGTTCCCCGGCCCGGCCGGCACAATGGTGGCAATGTAGAGCTCCGGCGGCGTCGCCATGATTTTGGACGTGAGGTTCAACACCGCGCAGTGCGCAGCATGCATGGGATTCTCCTATATTTCCCGCTATGCACATCTGAAACATGAAATGCACAAAGCAATGTGCGAGTTAAAATGTAGATAATGTAATGATTCAAAACATGAACTGAATAGGGTAAGAGGCCATAAAGTTTTTTTTTTAAAAAAAAACTGTATCGAGCATCTGAGTACATTAGCTATATGCAGATAGCGAGAGGCTCAACACTACTACATTAGAGAGCCATTTACTGATGTTACCGGCCAGGCCTTGTAAGCCATAGATACATTCCCTGAACTCCTAATATTTCATTGCTGACAACATTTCAAAGTTAATTTCTGGAGAAAAAATTTACAATGACAGGATACCACTGCATGTCTAACTCTCTCAGTTGTAATCTCTTTTGTAAAACAATAGGAGCAGTGGCAAGGACTGTCACAACGGATGAACTGATGATAGCATAGAAAGATGTTTCGATTTGAACTGCCCACTTGATCATCCAACCGTTTGAAGAGTGAGGTGCACGGAGTAGCAACGACAGCCACGTCAAGCACTCATGCTGGACCTGGACGCCGGATTGTTGGAAGGAAGCAGTGTGATTAATTGTGTGAACGTCCTACCTTCGTCAGAAGGATGGAAGCTAGCACCAAATCCGCCATGGCATCCAGCTAACACGGAGGCAGGAATATTTTTTAGGTGTGGCGGGTTTGTAGATGTCAAATATGTATAATACAACTATCAACTATGTAAAGCTGACAGACATCAAACTGTCAAATCAGGTAAGTAGACTTACATATTGGCTCATTGGTTATTACCTAAGTAGACGTATATCATGCACTTATACACATATATTTAGTTTTTTTACTTTTTTTAGGTATGGCGGCAGCCAAACCTAGCCAGATACCTGGCTCCGCCACTGTCTACGTGTTATACTCCGGCCTGAATGCATGTCCTGAAAGGTGTGGTGTGGTGCACTACGTCTGATGATGATGAAGGCATGCATAGCCGTTGCAATGTCGTTTAATTTACCCATATATATGCACCTTTGTAATAATTGTACTATTATATTTCTTATTCAGGTTTGGTAAATAAATGTGTTCATGTCGTTCCTCAAAAGAAAATGCTGTATCATGGTTCTCTTATTATTCAACAAAATCGCCCCTAATGTTGATTACATTTTACAAGCAGGCTCGACTGCAATCAGCTTGTGTACGGAAACATTTTCCATTACTGCGGCCCTTGATACAGCACCAGCACTTGTTATCTCTGCA
Organism: Echinochloa crus-galli; assembly: GCA_900205405.1. NCBI lineage: Eukaryota > Viridiplantae > Streptophyta > Magnoliopsida > Poales > Poaceae > Echinochloa > Echinochloa crus-galli. Next base: position 723,304 of record OAMR01000572.1, on the reverse strand, counting down.
CGGAAGGAATCCTTGAGCACATTGTGCTCCTGATAATTCTGTTTCTTCAATTCCTGCTGGAGCTGGAGCTGAAGCTGGAGCATCAACTTCATCTATGCCTTGACCTATTTGTAAGAGGAAAAGAATAAGCATTTCACCGGCAAATGACTGGAGAATAATCGTACAGTATTTATCAACAGATAATGCATTATACGTGTCCATGCGAGCATGCATAGTGCCTGAGTTCTTTAAGCACACACAACAGATCATGCAAACATTGTATGTAGACATATAATTGAGCAGTATTTTTATGGTTTTCACTTACCCTGCGCATGAAGTGCAAGGTATCCGATAAGAAGTAACGAGAAAAACAATAGTGCATTCATGTGCTTTGTGTACTTCTCCATGTAGGAAGAATTGAAGGAATTCTTTGTGAATCTAGAAGAGTTTATGCTCTCTCTGGCGTATGCAGTCCTGCCTTGACCCATGCACGGCAGTTGTATATATAGAAAGGGGCAAACCTTGTCATGGATATGTACGTGGTGATCACTAATAGGATCGTCACACCAAAATTAGTAGAGATTAATTTCATACTAATTTAGTGACGATCCTATTAGTGATCACCACGTACATATCCATGACAAGGTTTGCCCCTTTCTATATATACAACTGCCGTGCATGGGTCAAGGCAGGACTGCATACGCCAGAGAGAGCATAAACTCTTCTAGATTCACAAAGAATTCCTTCAATTCTTCCTACATGGAGAAGTACACAAAGCACATGAATGCACTATTGTTTTTCTCGTTACTTCTTATCGGATACCTTGCACTTCATGCGCAGGGTAAGTGAACATCATAAAAATACTGCTTAATTATATGTCTACGTACAGTACAATGTTGATCTTTCATGCATGATCTGTTGATAAATACTGTATGATTATTCTCCACTCATTTAATTTGCCGGTGAAATGCTTATTCCTTACCTCTTACAAATAGGTCAAGGCGTGGATGAAGTTGATGCTCCAGCTTCAGCTCCAGCAGGAATGGAAACAAAACTATCAGGAGCACAATGTGCTCAAGGATTCCTTCCGTTCAGAGATAACAAGTGCTGGTGCTGTGTCAACGGCCGCAGTAATGGAAAATGTTTCCGCACACAAGCTGAGTGCAGT
>OAMR01000572.1:701611-720848 GCA_900205405.1 Echinochloa crus-galli | reverse complement strand
TCTACCCACGCGTCATTTATATATATATATATATAATGGTACTGTTATTTTTCTTATTCGGGTTTGGTAAATGTGTTCATGTCGTTCCTCAAAAGAAAATGCTGTATCATGGTTCTCTTATTATTCAACAAAATCGCCCCTAATGTTGATTACATTTTACAAGCAGGCTCGACTGCAATCAGCTTGTGTACGGAAACATTTTCCATTACTGCGGCCCTTGATACAGCACCAGCACTTGTTATCTCTGCACGGAAGGAATCCTTGAGCACATTGTGCTCCTGCTAGTTCTGTTTCTTCAATTCCTGCTGGAGCTGGAGCTGAAGCTGGAGCATCAACTTCATCTACGCCTTGACCTATTTGTAAGCGGTAAAGAATAAGCATTTCACCGGTAAATGACTGGAGAATAATTGTACAGTATTTATCAACAGATCATGCATTATACGTATCCATGCGGCCATGCATAGTGCCCGAGTTCTTTAACCTCACTAAACAGATCATGCATGAAGGATTAACATTTTACATAGACATATAATTAAGCAGTATTTTTATGGTTTTCACTTACCCTGCGCATGAAGTGCAAGGTATCCTATAAGAAGTAACGAGAAAAACACTAGTGCATTCATGTGCTTTGTGTACTCCATGTAGGAAGAATTGAAGGAATTCTTTGTGAATCTAGAAGAGTTTATGCTCTCTCTGGCGTATGCAGTCCTGCCTTGACCCATGCACGGCAGTTGTATATATAGAAAGGGGCAAACCTTGTCATGGATATGTACGTGGTGATCACTAATAGGATCGTCACACCAAAATTAGTAGAGATTAATTTCATACTAATTTAGTGACAAATTTTAATTCTTTCATTATAAGCAAAATTAAGACCATTTATCACTGACAGGCAGGTCGATCAAGTGAAACCGCTCCAAATTGTAGATCGTTTTATCTTTTCTAGATTCGTCAATTTTGACATGCATGTATATGTAGGCTATGTCTAGATTCATAGCAAAAGTTATGAACCTTGAAATGCCAAAACGATCTATAATTTTTAAAAGGGAAGAAGTAGTACTTATTAATATAGAGCTATCTTTGTAACAAGATCGCAATGATATTCTGCTGTTTTTAAGGCAGGCTAGCCAATTCACAACTAGTATCGATTTATTTCCTGCTACTTTTATGATACGTATTTCCTTTTATTTTGAGTAAAATTATAAACCACGCGTCCACTCGTCACTCAATGATCAATTTGTATTGTATAAAATCCTTGTTTTTTTAGAAAGAGAAATCCTTATATTATTTTTTTTTGGGGAAAAATCCTTCTATTATTTGTGAGGCCAACGTGGGGCGTGATCGTCTTCGCGCGCGTGGGCACTGAGGCTTGACTGGGCCTAGAGGCTAGAAGAATCAGTAGCCCAATCCCAGAGCTGCATTAGCTAACTGGGCCGATTCTGGGCCGCTCTCTTAAGGGACCAGACGGGGCCCGCGCACGCTGTTGTAGTAGCTTCTGGAGCCTTCGGAGCCATTTGCCGTGGTGTGTCGTGATTGGAGAAGCAGAAGCGGCTGTCTTTGCATTTCTCTATCACGTGACGTGTTGTGGTATTACCCCGGGTGCGGTGGATTTTTGTTGGGCCGCTCTAATGTACTAACTAGATTCGATTCGTGAGAGAGGAAGGCATCGATAAGTAAATGGGTAGTAGGCCTTGGAATCAATCCAACAATCGATAATGGAGGGAAGAAAAAAAAAGAAATGCGTAAAAACAAGAGCAGAGGATCTTCCTCAACCTCTTGTTCTCTCTCTCTACTTTCGGTCCATTCTAGGAACGTGTCATCGTCCCGCCGGTTGAGAACAAAAACATCACAACCTCGTCCATCATTCCAATCCGCCAGCTCCATTTTTTCATTTTAATATAACAAAAGGAAACACTATTATGCTCGCGTTGGCCAGTTGGTACGCAACGCTAGCCGCAGCCATGATCACCAACGTGATTAGTGCTAATACAATACTAACAACTTCCCACAAGCTGACAACATGTAAAAGGCGAGATGCTCCGAAAGTCTTCTTCGGCCGTTGATGACTTGATGTGTTAGTGGTGCGTTGCATTTTGGCATTTGGCGCATCAGACGATGAACACGGCCACGGACGGAGGGCGGCGCGCGGCGGCCCACCAGAGCCCGAGACGAGCGAAGCCCACCGCCACCAACTACTCCCCAACCGCGACGCAAGGAAGCGCGGCGCCACACGCCCCGATCGACGCCGCGCGTGTGAACGGAACCTTCAGATGCGATGCGCACCAGGATATTTATTTTCTTTTCTTTTCTTTTCTTTTCTTTTGCTATGTTTTTTAATTATCATTGCTACGGGAGTACTCTGGTACCAGTTATAGACTTCTAGTAGTACTACCGGGAGTGGAGTACTTTTTTTTTTGTGGACCGAAGACATCGTCACACCACAGCACGTCCAGGAACCGTTCAAAGAACAGAAAAGATGCAAAGTCAATTGTCAAAGTCGTCCTACTCGCAAAAAAAAAAAGTCGTCCTGGGCACGAGTACTACTGTACTAGTACTAGGCAGCAGCAGCTGGGAGCCCGGCCCAGGCAGGCTTCATCTGGGCGAGGCCGCAGCTAGCCAGGCTACAGGACTGCTCGCTCTTCTCGCTGCCTGCGTGAACACGCCGCCAACAAGTGAGGAAAGGAACCCTCCAAGCAAGAGGGAGGGAGAGTGACGCTGCATCACTCCTGCACTCCAACTTGCAACGTAGTAGTAGTAGTTCATGTGTTCTGCGTTGGGGTGGAGAAATGCTAACAGTACGATGCATGTTTCCAATGGGATTAGTCGTGTTCATTGGAACCCTTCCTGTGCTTCCCTACCACGAACGAGTCTACGACGACCTTCAGGGCATGGCCACACCGTGTCTCCTACCATCACGGACATAAGTACTAAGTGGTTGAGCTAAGTTGAGCAAGAGGTTGATCCACCCCTTTTTTCTTCCTTTCCCCCTTTTTTTTTCTTTTTCTCTCTATTTTCTTCTTCTATCTTTCTTCCATGGTAAGAAGTTACAAGGGTACATGGGCTCTATGAGCTGTACACCAGTAGGGGGCTCTCGCCCCCCTTGCTGCTGCCTTCGCTCATGTAAGTACACTTGTAATGTACTAACAACGAACACGACTGATCAGTTTGCCGACAAAATTCCTTCACCCTCGTTTACGCCCACAAAACGATATCTTGAGTCATAAGGGAAAAAAGCCGACAAAGTACACCCGAGTGAACATCATAAGCAATGTCATGTTAACTCGACTTATAGCTAATACGATAATTCAATAAAGTATTATACGTGTATAGGAGAGAAAAGACAAAGGTTACATCAACCCGATATGTATAAGAGAGAAAGGACAATGGTTACCAAAACCCGACGTGTATAACGGAAAAGAGACAAAGGTTACCACAACATGACATGTACGGAGTATAAAAGAGAGAAAAGACAGAAAAGATTGACATAAAATTCACCATAACTGAATGACACTTACTCCAACAAATCGATTCACCCAACTTCTTTTACGTGAAGGGTGGGTTATCCGTGCCTCGTTAAAATGGATGCGATATGCTTGGTCATAAGGAAAAAAGATCCATGTCATGTTAGCTTGTCTAATTCTTTTGAAGTGTCACCTGGGACGAAAAGTCCCATCTAAATGTCATTAAACTACATCTGCCAGGCTAGCTGGTTATGGTTTATGGTGCAAAACACATTACATGATCTGGGGTACAAGCAAGATATGTGGGAGGAAAACACAAACATCATAATACAACCAGAACAAAACAAGGAGCAAAAGAGACAACTTAACAAATCGGAGACAAGACACAACACTATCCGAGAGATGACCACCGATCACTAATTTATGCCCCGCCAAAACATCATACTCCTTGTCTTATAATATAAAGACAGCTTAATAAAATCTTAGTACATGTAAAGGAGAGAAAATACAAAGCTCACCAAAAAAATCTCAATAGTATAAATAGAAAAGAAAACAAGCTTACAAAAATCCGAAGTGTTCCCAACGCCTATCTCGATGCACAACACACCATCTTTTCATTTATAGAGCTTGTATCACACATCACACTCCAGAGTACACGAGGTGAAACAATGAGAAATTATCGCCGCTTGGTTTTCAATCAAATTTGAAAGTGAGAATACTAAACCATGATATAAAAGTAAAAAAAAACAGACAAAAACCACCACAATTGCCTGACAGACCAAGAAAACGTTTTCCAACAAGAGAATATAAACAAACAAAACAAAATAAAAGCGTGCTAAAAAAACAAGCAAGCCCCTCCTCCGTTTTGAAGCAGGCCTTCCACACCCTCCACGCGGTGCCAACGAGCGCACACACCCAACTGCCGCCAACCCACCCCCAGCACGGGAAAAATCAAGAAATAAATAAATGTCCAGCTGCAGCAGTTAATTCCTCTTCATCACCCACCCCCACCACCACCCCTAGAGCGAGCTCTACCAGTATAAATGAGCCCCTCCCCTTCTCTTCCCCCTTCCCAGGCATGAGCACCCCTCTCCTCCGCCGTCCCATGGCCGCGCCCTGTTCCTGGGACACCTCCTTCCACGAAAACCAGCACCGGCAGCTTTAGCCACACCCATCCCGCCGTCGCGTAACCTGGCTCCAATCCGCCATTGACGTACACAAGCTTCCTCCTAACCTTCTTCTTCGCGTCCGAGGAGAGCAGAGAGACTAAAGTTCCAAGAAGAAGGGAGGGAGGGGAAAGCGACTGAGATTTGGAGAGATTTGATTTGAAGGAGATGATTATTGTTCCATTTTGTAGGTTACATTGGTGAGTTTGAGTACGTGGATGACCACCATGCTGGGAAGATATATGGTGGAGCTGAATGGATGACTAAACAAATGTGGTGTGATTTTGTTATACCATTTGTTCCATATCTCTAATTAGGATTTGTATGAGGGGCACTTTTCCAACTACATTGTAGACACCTATGTTGCCGGTTGATGATGTGCTTCTACCGGATGTGATCATTCATATGTGATGGATTTGTGTTGAATCTATCTTAGATCATGCATATAGATTGTCGCCTTTTACTGCTTTATAATTATTTGCGTTTAATTGTTCAAATGGTAGGGCGCGCATCGCGCGCCGAATGTTCTAGTAAGGAAAAAGAGCCATATCATATTAGCTTGGCTTATAGCGAAGATAACGTCTTACGGAGTACATGTAAAGGAAAGAAAATACAGAGCTCACAAAAAAATATTATTTAGTATAAAATAGAAAAGAAAACAAGCTTACCAAAATCTGAAATGTTCCCAACGCCTATCTCGATGCACAATGCACACCATCTTTTCCTTCACTCCAAAGTACGCGGGGTGAAACAATGAAAAATGATCATTGCTTCGTTTTCAATCAAATTTGAAAGAGTAAAGACTAAACCATGACAAAAGTAAAAAAAAGAACCTGATAAAAACCACCACAATTGCCTGACGAACAAAAAAACGTTTTCCAGTGAGAGAATAAACAAAACAAAACAAAATAAAAGCGTGCTAAAATAAAACAAGCAAGGCCTCCTCCGTTTTGAAGCAGGCCTTCCACAACCTCCACGCGGTGCCAACGAGCGCCCACACCCAACTGCCGCCAACCCACACCCACCACGGCAAAAATCAAGTAAAATCTCCAGCAGCAGCAGTTAATTCCTTAATTCCTCTTCACCCAACCCCTCCACCCCTAGAGCTCTACCACTCTACCAGTATAAATGAGCCCCTCCCCTTCTCTTCCCCCTTCCCAGGCATGAGCACCCCTTTCCTCCGCCGTCCCATGGCCGCGCCCTGTTCCTGGGACACCTCCTTCCACGAAAGGCACCACCGGCTTTAGCCACATCCATCCGTCCGTCGCCTAACCTGGCTCCAATCCGCCATTGAAGCAAGCTTCCTCTTCACCTTCTTCGCGTCCGAGGAGAGCAGAGAGACTAGTTCGAAGAAGAAGGGAGGGGAAGCGGCCCGAGATTTGAAGAGATTCGAAGGAGATGGGCAAGTACGTGGAGCTGCTGGACATGGGGGTGCGCATCGCGGCGCGGTTCCACTCCCACTGCCCGCAGACCGCGCGGCTCTACTACCACCCGCCCGCCGGGGCGCCCGGCGCCGGCGATGGCCGGAAGGGCGAGTCCGCGGCGGCGGCGGCCGTGATGCAGCAGCAGCGCGGGTTCGAGCCCGCGGAGATCATCCTCTACACCGTCGTCTAGGCGGGCCAAGATTTGTTCCCGGCCCGGATGAGATGTGATGCTATCCTACCTTTGTATTTTTCTTTGCATTTGTGCTTGATTGATTGATTGATGAACTGGACAACTTTCAAAGCTGCAATGGACAGTTAGTTGGTTGATCGATTTACCGTGAGCTCTATTCATTTGTTTCGGAGATGGTCGGTCGAATCGCTCTTCTCGGATTAATTAATTGTTCCAGCGCTGCTTCGTCAAATGATCAATTCCTTCATTTTTTTTTGGATTTTTTAACCATCGATTCGAAACTTCTGTTCGACTGCAGTTCGAACAGCTTCCAAACGGATGGGAAATGATTTCAAAACACGAGAGGAAAACCTTCCTCAGTCCAAACGATCTGGAATCGAGCGAGCTCAGTGAAATTCGCAGGAATTCCAGCTCTGCTATGCGCTATCCATGGGGCTACCGTAGAAAACACTCAGTGCTCAATCTAAAAAAAAATCTCCCGACGTTGCTTCAAGAGTTCTCCGAGTGCCCGTGCCGTGAAGGCGTGTGTGAAGCCGAATCCTAGGTTGCGTGATGGTGGAAGAAGAGCAGATCCAAGCCAAGCAACGAGTGGCTCCGGGTCGCCGTCCGTCGGCGGAGGATTTGATTTGGTGGGGGTCGGGTCGGCGGCGGCGTGGCCTCCCCCAGCCCCCACCCAAACATCGTGGAGCTCCACTCCACAGGAGCCGCCGTCTCCGTCCATCGCCATTCGTCTCCCGGCACGAGCACGGAGGAAATGCGACCTGCCAGGTTTGCTTTCGGTGAACGCGCTTTGCTGGTGGTGAAGAGAGAGAGAGAGATCTCGCCAGTCCAACGAATCTAGCCGTGGGGCCGGGCAGGCAGGGCTGGGCCGGCGGACGCGGCTGCCGGCCGGCCCTGATTTTCTGGGGCAGGGCGAGACACGGGACAGGAGAATATACAGGAGATCCTTTTCCGTTTCGTGCCATTATTTTTTGTTTCTTTTTTCTTGTCTGGTTTCATGTTCGATGTGGCTAGTTTAGATGCAAAAAGCCACACCCAAATTTACTATGCAAAAAGAAGATTCTCTATCACATCGAAATGTCATAACATGCATGGAGTACTAAATGTAGATGTCAAAAACTAATTGCACAGTTTTATTGTGCTCTGTGAGACGAACATTTTGAGCCTAATTAACTAATTTTTGGATAATTTTTCACAAATACAAACGAAATGCTACAGCGATGCAATGATTACGAAGTGACATCATACTCCCAAATTCACCCTTCCAATTTCAACATCTAAACAAGGGCTTAGTTGCCCGGCATGTTGTTGTGCCGGTGCAATTACTAGCGTGTACTAGGCTGAATGAAAGGCGGTAACATTTCTCTCTCTGTTTTCTCAACAAACCAAACCACCGTAACATTCCTCGTGTCATGTATTGTTCTTGTTACTCGGGCATACTGTAAGTGTGATTTTCCGAGGGTAATACAAAAATTGATGTTAGCGGCGGGGCGGGCCAAAAAGAAAAACAAAAACAGGAGATAGAAAGACATGCTCTGTTTGTCGCGTCCCGTTCCCGTGTGGCTGCCCTGCACTGCGTCTGTTGAAAGCCAAAGGAATTGAAGCACCCAGCAGGAGCCAGGAGGGGATGGCATCCGTGGATGGATACTGGGACTGGCACGGCCGCACGGCACGGCCCCAACCAAAGGTGGTGTTGCTGCGTTTCCGTGATGGCCGCGTGGCCATATTCTCGCTGATTCTTCACGCGAGCCCTGCCGATCACCGGCACGGGATTACAGTAGCGCCTCAAAGAAAAAAGTCAGCACGTATACTCCGGCAAAGCCAGATGAGATGTCTTTGTCGGCCGGCGTAGCAGGAAGTGGGGAGGGGAAAAGGAGGAGAGTGGAATGGGGTGTCGGCGACGGACGGGGACGGCGGAGAGTCCCCGCGCGTGAGAGGAAAGAGAGGCCGCAGAGTTGACCGTTGGCCCGTTGCTGCGTGCTGCTCTGTCTGCAGGGCAGGGCCGTTTTTTACTTTTACTATTTTATTGGTGGACCATGGGCCGATGCTAGTGTTTCATTTCTTCTTATTTATGCTGGTGGAAATCTTCTGTTTATACATACTGAGTGTTTTGGAGCGTATGAATTTATTTCACGTAGAGTCAGAGTCTTTTGCAATATGATTGGCCTCTCGGTGGCCGGGTATCGCGAAAAGGAACGGAAGCGGAAGCGGAAGCGGAAGCGGAGCCCTCCATCCGGTGGCCATCCCCGTCCCAGGCCGGCGAAGCCTGCCCTGCCCCCGAGGATTTGCTTCCTTCCCCAGTCCCTCCCCACCCAGAGATCGTACGTGGGCCGAACAGTGAACACGAGCACCCAATTTTGGCCATACGGGTTGTTTCCAGCACGAGCCAGTGAGCCGCGGACGGAGACCTGCTGCCCGTTTTGTTTGGTTTGTTTCTGGAACGGTGCGTTTTGCGTGCCGGTGCGGCTAGTTCACACGGGAACTCGCCGCCCATGGGGCTGCGGCAGGCAGCCGGCCCTGATTTCGTGGAGTAGGGTCAGGTTTCTTTTGGTTGGTCGTGTTCTGCTGTAGGCAGGCGTCCGTGACAATTTTCTTTTATGTCCAATTTTAACAACCAATCTATGTATACTCCCTTGGTATGTGTTTAGGGCTGATGGGTTGGTTGCACTAGTTTCTAGCCAGGCTAGGATGTAGTCAGGCCAGCATTAGCCAGGCTAAATCAATGTAATGTGGTCGTGATTGGTTGGGTGGCCTAAGATAGCCTGCACTACCTAAGATGTTGATTGGTTGGATGCATGAAGGGATACACTTACCTTGCACTGGTGGAAGGTGAATTTATCGGCCTTCTCTCTTTTTGACTACACGCCACCTCCTTCCCCAAATTCTCCTGCCCATCGAGGAGGCACAGCTCCTCCATGGCGCCGGCTCCCCCAAATTAAACGCCTCCATGGCCCTCCGGAGGCACAGCTTGCCGTGGCCGCCGGCGACGTTGAGGAGGCCGCCGCGCCCTAGTCACCGGCTCCGGCACCTCACTCGCCGTAGCTCCCACTCGAGATCCTCCATGGCGCCGCCCTTGCTAGCGCCGCCGCGCCGCGCCGCCCGGTGGTTCGCGGCGAGCCCCTGCCGCAGCTTCCCCGCGAGCCCAGCATGTGGCGCCGCCCGCTGGTCCGCGCCGGCCCCCTGCCGTAGCTTTCCCTCGGGCTCCTCCATGGTGCCGCCCATGCCGGCCCCGCTGCGCCGCGCCGGAGGTCACCGTCGTGGACAACAACGCAGGCTTTCCGGGGCAGCAGAAGGTGCTCGGCCGACTCGTCCTCCCCAAGGGCATCATCAAGGTGCAGCAATTCGATAAGAGCAAGTTCAAGCCGCCGGCGTTGTGGTTCGACCTTGACCGGTCGTCGCGTTCCGACGAGCTGACGGCGTACGCTCGCGACTTCCAGCCCTCGGCGAAGCCGCTCCGGCGGCCAGCGGACGTCGGCGTCCTCGAGCTCCCCGTCCGGCGAGCCACCGGCCTCCCCCGACCGCGAAGAAGAAGAGCCCGAACGGCGGCGGGCGAGCCACCGCGCCACCGGCGGCGGCCCCGAGCTCCTCGCAGCACCGGCTCGTGGTGGAAGTCAGCGATGGCGGAGCTCTCTTGCGGTTATTCTGTTCAACCGGTGACATGATGCGAGGTGAGGACCTGCACATGGTGGGCCCCAGCTAAGCCAAGCCTGCACAGGCCGGAGATGGAAGTAAATTGTGTTCCCACGGTATGCAGGCCGTTGAAAGTGCATCTAGGCATTTAATCAATTTTGGTGATTAATGACAATGTAAGTTTGGATATGATGCTTTGTGTAAAGTGTGCAGGAATAAAATGAAAAGAAAGAATGATGAATGTGAAAGAAAGGCCCCCAATTCGTAGTTTCAAGATGGTGGATCTAATTGAAGATTTAAATTCGTTTTTCGGTTTGAATTTGAGTATAGGACCACCGTACTATCAAGGAGGACGTGTTCGATAAAATCCTAGTTCTTTAAAATGCTATGCTTGAGATGAAAATCCACTTGAGAGACACAAAAAAACTCACTTTCACTGTTTTCTGCCGGGCCGGAACTTAGGCCGGAAGATCCGGCCAGGAAGTTCCGAGCGGCTCGGTCTTGAGTTTTTCAGGACCGGAAGTTCCGGCTGTTGCACCGGAACTTCCAACACTTAGCTGTTTTCACTGTCTTGGGCCATCTGGGAACAAGTTCCGGCCATAGGCCGGAAGATCCGGCCGGAAGTTCCGACCGGCTCTGTCTCGGTGGTTTCCCCGGCCGGATGTCCCGGGCCCGGCTGGAAGATCCGACCTATGGTCGGAAGATCCGGCCCCTGGAATTTTTCTGGGGTTGTTTTACACTAACCTGTTACTCTCCGGAAGATCCGACCTTGGGTCGGAAGATCCGGTACCCCTTCGCAGTGAACACAACGGTCATATTTTGGGGGGTTGGTATAAATACCCCTTCACCCCCTCATTCATTTGCTGCTGACCTACTCGACCAAACACACACCTTGAGCATTCATTCCACTCCTCTACTCTCTCCCAAGCTTAATTCTTGCAAGGATTCACCTAGGGTTTGAGAGTGAGAGAGGATTTGAGGTGTGAGACAAGAGCACTTTGTGAGCTTCCCATTGTTCATCTCAAGAAGCATTTGAAGCAACTTTGATTCGTCGATTTGCGTTTGTTACTCTTGGAGCCTTGCTCCTAGACGGTTAGGCGTCGCCGGTAGCTCCCATTCCTTTGTGGTATCCAAAGAGGGGTAACCACTCGTTACACAGTGTCGGATCTTCTGGGGTCCGGAAGATCCGAGACTGCGTCGGATCATCCGACAACTGACAGTTTCTTGGAGAAAATTTGCAGAATTTTATTGCAGGTCTATTCACCCCCCCTCTAGGCCTAGTGTTGGTCCTTTCAATTGGTATCAGAGCCTAATCCCTTGTTTAGGCTTAACCGCTAAGGGAAAAACACTATGGCCGGTCCGGGAGATGGATCCGTGATTGCTTCCGCTCACAACAAAGATCGTCCAACGCTTGTTGATTCAAGCTCAAGTGATGATGATCTCATCCTTAGTGACATTGATGAGAGTTTGGATGAAGAAGAAAAGAAGCGACAAAGAAAGGAGAAGATGAAGAAGAAGATTAAGGAGAAGGCCGAAAGAAAGGCGGAGAGTCCCCGCGCCCGCCCGCGCGTGCCAAAGATTGGCCGCGAGTTTTTTTTTACAAGAAGAGGCCGCGAGTTGACCGTTGCGGCGTTGTCGGAGACTTGGGTATCCAAATTCTACCCTCCAACTTCATTATACAAAAGGCTTCATTATGCAAATGAAGATTCTCATTACATCAAAATGTCGGTACATAGATGGAGTATTAAATATAGATAAAATCAAAAACTAATTATACAGTTTTGTTGTACTCTGCGAGACGAATATTTTGAACCTAATTAATTAATTTTTGGACAACTTTTTACATATATAAATAAAATGCTACAATGCGTACATATTTCAAAACATCAAACTTTGATCCTAAATTTAGAAACTAAACAAGGGCTTGGCACGCACAGGCAGACAGCCCTGATTTCCGGGAGCAGGGTAAGGGAAACGGATACAATATTATGTTTTTTTGTTGGTTTTTTTGATACATTTTTTTTGGGGTTCATATGAACCGAGCCGTGTTCCTCGACGGCTGTGGGAGTAGGCAGGCGTCGGTGACACTTTGCTTTTCATGTCCATTTTTAACAACCGATGAGTGGGGTGTAACATTTTTTTAACTCTAGAAAAAAAACTCATGGTCACATACTAATCGCTTCAGCACATGACGACGAATCAAAGTTAAGTGCACGCGGACTTGTCGGCGTTGGACTTGGACTGGACGGCGGGGAGTCCCCGCGCGCGTGCGAAGACCGAGAGGGAGAGAGAGAAAGGCGAGGTGAATCCCCCGGGGCGCGGCTCGCCGCAAAGCTGACCGTTTTTACTTCCTCTCCGTTCTTTTTTTCTTTTTTTTTACAGCACCAGTGTACCAGCAGCAGCATGCATGGGTCGGCGCCGGTAGAGGTAGACAGGCCGCGGCCGTCGGTGGTTCGGCTCCTGCTACGAATTTTCATGTCCAACGGTACAGGCGTCTGACGTACTCGTAGTTCACCTGCAATCCGATCCATCTCTACGATCAGGATCAAAGATATGACTCATCAAATATCAACTTGAGGGAGTACACTACTCCCTTTGTCCCAATTTAAATGCATTTCAAAATTCTAGGGAGCAAATTAACATTGCTAGGAAATGGCAATAATACCCCTACAGCATATAGGGCTGTTGAGGGGTGAAAACATCTTTGCGCACAAGGACAGGGCAGAGAGACGTTGCATGAGAACCAGGCATGCGGCAAAAAGAAAAGGAACGGAAGGAACCAGAAACGAAACTACAGGAGAGGAAGATGATACGATGCCAAACAAATGAGATCACCAAATGTCTGTACCGGTGCACAGGCAACATTGACAGTTGGGATAGATGAGCACTTAATCTGGGACTTTCTGTTTGATATTTCCAACTACTTGCAATCGGTTTGGACGTGGTACCGTGGTACCTCACGTCAAACCCTGCCCTGCTCTGCCCTCGGTGTTGAGTGAGAAATTGCTCTCGTTCCGGTTGGAGTCGAGCAATAACGAATTTGGATGGTGATGGACAGGTGCGTAGTCCCGTTGGACATGCGGTTATGCATTGCCGCAAGATTCCACTTGGACTTGCAATTCCATTGCAAGAGGATGCTACGAGAGCCCCTTTTCCCTCTCTCTTTCTCCTTCCTCTCTTTCTTTCTCCAGTGCTCTGTTAGCCTCTCGTCGGATGTACGTAACTTCACTCCTATTTCTAGTTAGTTAGGTGGCATCTTTTATTGGGACCGCGCTATGGCGCGATCGGTCGCGCGATAGGGGATTGCGCGACCCCTTCTTCTCCCCCGCCGGCAGCCACCGCCGCCCGGCTCCGGCGGCCCCCGCCGCCTGGGTTTCCGATCGTCGTCTTCTTCCTCGTCTCCTCCACCCCCGCCGCCGAACCGCCCATCGGGCGTCCCCCACCGCCCGGCCGGCGGCGCCATCGCCGCCCGGCGCCCGCTGCCACCACCAGGCTGGCCGCCCCCCCCGACCCCTTCTTCTAGGTCCGCTGGTGAACTCCGTTCCTCGGTAACTCCGGGCCCCTAACCCCGGACGCTAACCCAGCGGCGTCGGTGCCGGGGAAAAAGGCCGCCTCCCGCCGGGGAAGAAGGCCGCGCGGGTCGCGCGCTGAAGCGCGACGCGACCCCCCGCACGATAGACTTCCCCCTTTTATTGACTGTTATATTATTATTCATCTGTGTTATATAAAAATGGCCACTTTCTAATTACGTTTTCTCTACCTCAATTAAGTGAGCCTCTGCATGAGGCGTGCACTCGACTATTCATTACAATCTTTTCATCAGCCAGGCCAAACAAACAAAAATGATTCTTCAAATTCACATAGCAAAAAAAAAAGGTAACAAACCAAATCAACTAGGAATTCCAGGTTGCTTCGCTTGTTCACGGTAGCGAAAGGAAAAAAAGGAGAGGCGCTGGTGCGACGGCGCGCCCGCACGCAGAAGCAAATCTTTCGCTGGGTTTCTGCGGCCGGCCGGCGCCTAGAGCTAAACGCAGCCAGCCACCCAAATATCGCGGAACAGGACAGGAGGGGCACCTCCAGTGGCCACGCCGAATCTGCTGCGCTGCTGAGCCTGCTGCCTGCTGGCCCCCTGGCTCGCGGCTCAGCTAGTCAGCTGGGCCGATGCGGCTGCCCTACCATTCATGATTCATGGCCTCGTCCATCCCTGGGCAGTGAGCCATTTGTTTTGTTTGTTTCTACAATTCATGTGAGATTTTGTGGCCATGTTCCGCGGCTGGGTACGTCTTCAACTCCTGTTTGGCTATGAAAAGAGATAAGGGAAACGAGGATTAAAAATTGCTCATGTTCAGCCAGTGCTGCGTGGTGCCGGGTGCGCTGCATTTGGCATTTTTGCTGCGGCCGGCCATTCGCGTTTATTTAGCCGTAGTCCACGACGAAAAAGGGGCGAGGGCTGTGTTTAGTACCCAAACTTCCCAAAAATTCTCTCTCCAAACTTCACTATTCACCAATCACATCAAATCACATCAAATCTCTCTTCTCATGCATGGAGCATCAAACATAGGTAAATAAAAAAACTAATTACATGGTTTTGATGTACACGATAAGACGAATCTTTTGAGCCTAGTTAGGTCATGGTAGGACAATGTTTACCACAAACAAACGAAAAGTGCTACAGTACGCTACAGTGTACGGTGTGACTTTTTTCCCAAATTTTCCCATACACTTTTTGGAACTGAACCCAGCCGAGAAAAGAAAAAAATGGCGGAGCAACAAGACGTGCCGTCGCTCGACAGCATATTCCCTGCAAGTTTTCTATGCTAAATTTTTGAATCTAGAATCTCTCCACTTTTTTGAAAATTTAGAATCTCTCCACTTGACCCACGGGATTTTTGTTCGTATGGGCATGGCTAGTGTGGGCTGCACGGGGACCAGAGACGCCCATTCGCCCTTGTCGCCGTTTCTTTCAGTATATAGGTATAGGATAGCTTACCTTTTTCTAACAAGGAAAAAAGAAGGCAGAAGAGTTTTTGGTTGGACGGCGGAGAGTCCCCGCGCCCGCGTGAGTGCGTGACCGTTGTGTCTCTGGTCCCCTGCCTGCTACAGCGTTACTCCCTTCCATGATTCCATCAACCCAGCGCCGACTCCATTTATCTCCTGCTCTGTCTCGCCACCGGCCTCTACTGATCGCTGGCTGCAGCAGCATAGGCCGGTGCTGACACACGACGGATGGGCGGATGGCCATTGTCCCTGCTCTTTTCACTGCTCCTTATTGCTCGGCCACTCAAGCTCCACTCCAGTGAACAGACCAGCACGGCCGCACCAAGCAGGTCCAGCAGCGCCTCGTCACGAGCACAGGCAACGGCCAGGAACCTCACCAGCCAAGCTGTTCTTGTTCTTCCATAGGAAAAGATTGTGTCCCCTCCGAAAAAATTGACAATTTCCATGAGCTTTTCCAAACCTGGCACCAGCAGTATACAACCTCACCTGCTGCTGCATCTCGACAACCAGGAAACCTCGTCAACCAAGCATACAGGTTCAATCACATATACACACGACTACTTTGGTTGGACACAACCTCACGCCACAGATTATAGGCAAAATCTAAAGCTGTCACCACTAAATCCCAGCTGGTGCTTCATGCCCAAAATATGCCAGCTTGTTTTGGCACGAAGCGATATACCAGCATTCATGCTACACAGCTAGGAACCATAAGTGCTCCACAACAGAGGAATTTGACAGATCACTGATGATTCATGCTACATATGCGACTCTTACTAAGCATAAACATTGTTGTTAGTAGAAACTCTTCATTCCTAGTACTCACAGTGAGGAGTTAGCACCCACCGTATTTACTACACTGTTCCATAGGTATGGCAACAGATGGGCTCAATGAAAGAAAGAGAGGTTTAGAAAGCTAATATATGACACAATAGCTACACTATATATGTGAGATAGCGTCAACAGCCCATCCTCTTCTGCATGTTCCTCCACTTAACTCTCAAGTCCGATGGGAGACGTGTCCTGTGAAACACATCGCTGCCATATTTTACTATCTGAACCCATGGAATTGGCGTGTCATCCTCTGGGGCGAATTTTGACATTGCTTCCTGGATCAACAGTGAGAAGTATAAATATCCACAATAAATTGCACATCTGACCTGGGAACACCCAGCTCAGGAGATGGTGCGGGAATTCAGGGGTGAAATTTGCAGCCAAGTATGATTACCTTCAGAGCTTCTTCTTCTTCTTCCGTCCAACAGAGCTTTGAGCGCCTTCCACTTGGTGCAACAGGATTGGAACTGCAAATAGATGTGTTCAGTTCTTGGAATAGCAAGGTTGACACCATAAAATGGTAAATTTCCCAGAAACTAAACGTACCACAATAAATGGAACATCTGAATATATGCAAAAGAAAATCACTGGTACTCTAAAAGAAAGATGGCATGAATTCAGTCGCTATTGGCGCTGGCAGTTTACACAGAAATTGGAGACGGTTCAAATACCCTCTTTTGGAAGGATAGATGGCTAGAGGGAAGAAGTATTCATGATCTAGCCCCAGGGTTGATGAGGTCGCTGTCTAGCAGAAGGGCCAACAAGAGGACTATCCAAGAAGCCTTGACAAATGACAGGTGGCTCGAAGATATTCAAGGAAATATTTCTGTGAATGATCTCATGGAATATCTGATGCTCTGGGACACTTTGAGCAGTGTGGTGCTGCAGCATGGAGTCCCTGATAAACACATTTGGCGGCTGTCCTCTTCTGGAAGATACACAGCAGAATCAGCCTATAAAGCTCTCTTCTATGGATCCATCCCCTTTGAGCCATATCAGCGGATTTGGAAGTCATGGGCTCCTCCCAAATGTCATTTCTTCATGTGGCTGGTCGCCCATGACAGATGTTGGACTGCAGATCGACTGGCCTGGCGAGGCCTTCCACATCCAACTCACTGTCCTCTCTGTAATCAGGAGGATGAGAGTATACAGCATCTGTTAGGGTCATGTGTGTTCTCAAAGGAAATTTGGTTCAGGCTGCTCCAATCTGTGGGTCTGTCTGGTCTTGCTCCACAGCCACAGGAAGCATCCTTTGATGATTGGTGGAGGAGAGTAGAAGATGGGGCAAACAGCGAGGACCTACGAAAGGGACTGAATTCCCTGATCATTCTTGGGGCCTGGACTGTCTGGAAACATCACAATGATTGTGTTTTCAATGGAGCTACCCCTAATGTGATGACTGCCTTGTCTACAGCTAGGGAAGAGGCTGGGTTTTGGTCGTTGGCAGGAGCCAAAAAACTAGCTGCGCTAACAGGGGTAGGGTAGTTTTTTCTCCTAGTCTTGGTCTGGCCGGACCCTCTAGTTTTGAAGGCCTGGGCGAGTGTGAGAGAGTCCTGGGTGTGTGTGTGTGGGTTGTCGTGTGTGTGTGTATGTACGACTCTTCTTCTCCTATCAATATAATGATGCACAGTTCTCCTGCGCGTTCGGGAAAAAAAGATGGCACAAATTTTATGATTCAGTCTCCTTTGTAATATGTGGTACATAATCTTTTATCATAGTTGTCAACGCACGACGAAGGCTAACACCATGTGACCTTTAAACACTGTGTTACAAAATACCATTGTCAAATCAATATGTATTGAAACATAATAGAACTTACAATTGCTACACAAACATGCGTGAAAAACGAGGTTCACTTTCCATCATAACATCATCGTGGCATAGTTAATGTTCTGTTCAAAGACTTAGGCTCTTTAAATTTCAAGCCATCTAGTCATCTACTGCTAATGGACACCATATTATCCATGATATTGAGCTTAGAAAATAGTGGAAAGTTTGAGCAATAACATGAAAACATTACCATTAAGAAAAAGGAAACACAAGAGCGCATTGAGACTCAACTTATACCAGCTAACTGCGCTATAAGTTTATCTAAGGCATATATAGACCCACACTCAACATCTTTCGATTTTAACAGTTATCGGTAATATTTAGTTAATCTGAAGAAAAAACACATTAATTAAGCATTTGGCTATATGAACACAGCAAGTGACAGTAAAATCAGGGGAAAGAGTGGTAGTTAAAGTTACACTTACTAACGCTTCTGTAGAGCATAATTTCTTTGTCTTGATGAAGAAGGCATGCGTTGATCCTTCTGTGCAATAGTTTTTCTAGATTTACTCGGTGCTATTGTCTCCTTTTCTTGCAATTTTGCTTTGCTGTGCCTTATGTTACGCCAAGGTGGAGATGATCTATTGACAGAGTCATTTGAAGTGTCAACCTCTGGGGCGAATTTTGACATTGCTTCCTGGATCAACAGTGAGAAGTATAAATATCCACAATTATTGCACATCTGACCTGGGAACACCCAGCTCAGGAGATGGTGCGGGAATTCAGGGGTGAAATTTGCAGCCAAGTATGATTACCTTCAGAGCTTCTTCTTCTTCTTCCGTCCAACAGAGCTTTGAGCGCCTTCCACTTGGTGCAACAGGATTGGAACTGCAAATAGATGTGTTCAGTTCTTGGAATAGCAAGGTTGACACCATAAAATGGTAAATTTCCCAGAAACTAAACGTACCACAATAAATGGAACATCTGAATACCCCTTTGATGAAATGTCTCCAAACATGAACAGAAACAAATGCAAGCAGAGCCCTCCACAAACTTCTGTCCCATCCGACGAAATTGGAAGGTGAATCTGAACCGCGAGAATGCACATGGGCATACGAGCAACGCACCTCTCCGATAAGCTGAAGCAGCAAATCCTCGCAGGACCGGGCGTCATCAACCCTAAGCACCTTCGCCGTCGCCGCGGCGTCACCCCCAGCAGCTACCACGGCCGACACCTCCTCCAGGCACCGGAGCGCGATCCGCTCCCGCGTGGCCTCCGGAGCGCCCGTGAGGGACTCCGACGAGGTGCCCACCAGCGCTGCCGACCGCCAGCAATCCAAAATGCACCGCAGGTGAGAGACCGAAGGCGTCTAGGAGAAAGGAGGACAAGGTTCGGGTTCGGAGCCTCACCCTTGAGGACGGAGAATTCGAGAGCCTCGTCGCCGGCGAGGGCGTCGACGACCCAGTGGGCGGCGAAGCGGGTGGCGGTGGCGGAGGCGGGGAGGGGCGGCATTGCGGGAGGCGGCGGAGTTTGAGGGGGCGAACTGCAAAAATTACATTTCTGGTTAGCCGGGGCTCCGTACCTGGCAAGATTCGAATAATAGCTAACTGATAGTGTCAACAGTCACCTGGCGCGGGTAATAAAGCAATTCTTTTTTTTAAACATCCGTTAACCTTGTTCCCATAAATCACTGGCCACCAAGTCAAGGTTACAAATTGCAAGGATTTCCACAATTGAAATGGCCTCCACAGGACAAACATCAA
>OAMR01000572.1:635825-666227 GCA_900205405.1 Echinochloa crus-galli | reverse complement strand
CGAGTTCTGAGGCTTACACTTCCCCCATTCAAGATGCCTGTGGAAGGATGGAGACGCTTCTCCTAGTTATCGTTGTTTTCGTTAAAGACCTTCGTGTCTCCCGAGAGTGTAATAAGAATATTGTAATAAATCTCTTGTACGTTTGAATATTGTGCTATGATATTACACTCTTGTCTATCATATGTGTGTAAACATGATCCTGGTGCACATATGAAATGCACTTGAAAATTCAGGTGTGACAGTTGCTTCCATATACAAAAGGATACACAAGATACATAGATGCATCGGAGTACAGATGATTTAGCAAGAGATGTTTCGAATGAATACAACTCGTTAATGCTTCAGACAGAGGGGTAAAAGTACATGCATCACAACAAATTTACAATGTCAACACCCGTTGTTTCAGTTCCAAGGTGCACCATACTTCATATTCTTAAGTTCCTCCAGCTGCAAAATGAGATAGAGATTAGCATATCAATGCCGGTTTCATTTAAGGTGAAATCATCTGTAAATTTTTCTTTGGCTTCAAAACAAATTTGCGAAATCATAAACAGAAACAGCAGAACATATAAGCTTTTAGTTTTTGAAAGCATGAATTTTGCAAGTATAAGATGCTAACTATAATAAATAAGGTAACTAAAACTCACAAATCCACAGGATAAACTGGGTTCATGAATACCATCTAGCTTGCTAATGCTGCGCGTTATGCTGAACCATACTGAGGAACTTTTATTATGTTAATATAATGGTATTGGCTGTGTTTAGTTCCCAAAAGTTTCCCAAAATTCTCTCTCCAAACTTCACTATTCACCTATCCCATCAAATCACATCAAATATCTCTCCTCATGTATGGAGCACTAAACGTAGGTAAATAAAAAAAACTAGTTGCATGGTTGTGATGTACACGACGAGACGAATCTTTTAAGCCTAGTTAGGTCATGGTAGGACAATATTTACCACAAACAAACGAAAAGTGCTACAGTACGCTACAGTGTCCGATGTGACATTTTCACCAAACTTTCCAACCTCTTTTTTGGAACTAAACACAGCCATTGACACATAAAAACATGTCGACTAGGCACAACTGATTAGGCAAGCTGGCGGAGTTCCGGAACAAGTAGAAGGGCAAGGACCAAATTATTGCAAGTTTGCAATGAGCACATAAAGTAAATGGGATGATTTCAAAGGACAAGCAGCAGTAATTAATGTAATAACCGCTAAGACTTATTGATCTTATATGAGATTTCTGTGAAGACGTATTTGTGCATAGAAAATGCACATGGAAGTTGTAATGGCGTAATGCCAAATACTACTAAAGATTGGAAACCCTAGGTTCCATGTAAACAAATACTCCCTCCGTCCCTAAATAACTGTCTTTCTCACTTCCCGAGAAATAACTTTGATTAATTTTATATTAAAATATATTAATATTTATGGTGCATAATTAGTGTCATTGGATAGATCTTTTGATCTAGTTTTTTAATAAATTTATTTAGAGATTAAAATATTACACGTATTTTCTACAAATCGAATCTAAATCGTGACACGAAAACCAACGGCGACACTTAATAAGGGACGGAGGGAGTAGACTGGTCGAGTAGCACATCATGCAATCCAAACATAATAACATGCTTACCTGTCTGCATGTTTCCTTGTGTGTATCTAAAAGCTCATTATACTTCAATTGCAAGTCCAACTTCTCAGCCTTGAGCTTTTCATAGTCGGAAATCGATGGTCCACCCAACTTTTGCTGAACGAATCTGAGACATACAAGCACATTGGTTATTTGATGAAACTGATCCAAAAGGCCTCTGTCTCATGCCACTATTGGGGTACAAAAGAATCGGCAACTAAATTAAGGGTCACTGAACCAAGATCGCCATTTCATAAATGGACAAGCAAATACAACATAGCAATCCGAGGCGTTCATCCTCTATATGGTCAGCAAATAAACATAACAGAAGATGGGTGAACTCACTCGAGTGCAGATGAAGGCTTGTCGTCCTCCTCGTACAGTGCAACAAGAACTGCGAGACAATGAAGCCAGTATAACTAGCCGGTCCATAGCTGGTGATCTGATTTGCTGAGGTATGCATTAGGGATAGGACGCAAACCTTTTGTGAGCGTATCGAGCACACCGCTGGATTCAAGGTACTTCCTGAACGCCTCTTTCTTCGCTTCTCTGTCCTACGAAAACAATTGAACCATCATAACCGCCATGCTGATAGGAAATTTATACTTATACCATATAAGCAGGTCATACTGCCATGGAGTTAAGTTTCCCAAATTCACTCCTTACATGCTACATAGTAACATAGATAAATACGAGCTATATATATGTCTTTGAAAGCTGTATGATCCAGGATAGGAAATTTTAAGCTGAAACTGCAAATGTGTAGATAAAATCAAGCTACATGCTGAGCAATCGGTAAAAATCACCGATTCTACTCTACCTCCCGCATTGCCCACAGCACACTTGAACACTCTAGCCTATTACAACAACAATTTGCTCACTCCAAGAACAAAGACATAAGGCATGTGTGATGTCTTTTGCACGATAGGAGCACACTTGACCACTTGACTAGGATTCAACCATACTGCGCCTTCAGTTAAAGGTCCAATCTACTAAACAGGATCCTTTCGAGAGAGAAATGCGGAGAAAACAGAGCTCAGTTCTCAACAACACAGTTCTCTCGAAAGCAAATTGAATGACTAGAGACTCTGACATCGACTCACCGACCACCCATCATAGGCACATAGCAGTGCATCTACTCCACACCAAGCTCGCCACAGGATCAGCGTCCTTCTCCCTCAATGCAAGAATACGCATAAACGACACGAGCGAGTGCGAATCTGGCATGATTTTCGCGGCAGCTAAGAGCACAAGCTGTCTGCTCATCCAAGAACAGCAGGAAATGCAGGGAGGGAGGAGGGGAGCAGAAGCTAAGAAAGAGGGGAGGTACCATGCCGGGAGCAGATCGAGGAGAGGCTCGGGCGAGAACTTGCAGGTCGCCCCGAGGTCGGCGGAGGAAGGAAGGAATGGAAGGGAGATGGCGAGCTTGGCGACGAAGTGTCGACCGGATCTGACCACGGCTACTGTACTGCCGCCAAGCCGAGCCGTAGTGGTGGCCGGTGGGGAACAGACAGGTCTTTGCGTAAAGCGGTTGTGACCGGCTCGTGTCCTGATCTGGTTCCTATCAGATTTATTTATTTTTATTTATTATCTTTTTATAAGTACAAGATTTAAGTTAAATATTGAGATTATAAATTATGAATAACATTTAAGTTGTTAAGTTTAGAATTGTAAAAATCGTATAAATAGATGGGTCTTGAAAATTACTTTTATAAAAATATTCATATATAACATTTTCAAGAAATATTTTTTATAGAAAAGAGAAGAAAAGAGAAGTCAAAGTTGTGCTTTGGTGACCGTGTCGCTGTCCTAAACGACTTCTAATATGAACCGGAGGGAGTACTACATATCCTGCTTTGATGAGATTTACTGTATCTAGCATCAGTTTTCATTGCTTTTGTTTCGAAAGCAAGCGGCAAAGTGAACAAGGAAACGGAGCGTAGCGGAACTCAATAAAATTTGTTTGGGTTTGAATATAATCTGAGATGTCAAATAAACAGCCATGCCTCACATTGTTCTCTTCCCATGGCTGTAAATGGGGACAAAAGCACTCCACGGGGAAACTAGAGGCTGCGGAAATTCTCAAAGTAACGAAAATACAAACTAACTTTGCCAGAGAGAGATTTGCAGACATTGACAAAGACATCACGGAGGTTAATAGTAGTAAGGCCGCGCCGAGCATACACAATGAGGACTTCTCTCTCGTAAAACTCTGCTGCGTGTATTTGCACAGGTGCAACAGAGGAAAAATGAAATTTTTGGGGACGCTGAGGGATATACATTTGCTATCTTGCAGACGACTGCACTGCACCTCCAGTCGCCCAAACCTGGAAGAGTCAAAAAGAAAAAAAAAACGAACTAGGCCATGAGATGCGTGCTGGTTTGGGGAATCAGAGCGGGGTAAAAGATTCCGATACACCTTGACTACTCCGATAGAGCTCTAGTGCGGGAAAACAGCTCTTTCACTTCATTCTCGAGTCGTCCTGGGCGGCAGAAGAAATCGACGAACACCTGCCTTTCCTGCTGCGCGTTGCGTGAAGGCTGTTTCAAGATCTGCATAAAATTTGTAAGCATAGCAACTGTAAAGCAACTCAAGAGACAATGACAGAGAGAGGATGAAACAATATGGAAGAGTACCTCGGCCTTTTCGTCTCGAGCCAGTGTCACTTTACTAACAGAGGCAGAGACCTGTTGGCTGACCGTTTCCAACTCTTCAAGCGATTGAGCCAGTGGCTGCGGTAAAACGTTGTGAAATGACTTCACGAAATAGAGAGGATGGAGGGAAAGGTAACAGACAAGGATGAAAGCAATGTACCCATGGTGTCAGTTTAGGTTGCTCATCTGAAAGGGGCATGCCGAGAATCTGCTCGAGCGTTTGGATCATCCTGCATCTGCCAAAGGAGGTGGGAAGGATATAATGATCATTAGACCAAAGGTCTAACAGACTGTCATGTCAGTAGGGGCTTGTTACTGTCACACAATCCTCATCTTGATAATGCACAGTATGGCAGAGCCAAATATCCAATGCACACATGAAAATTAAAATTTCTGAAAAGTGGAAGAAGTCACAGGGCACAAGGGAAACTCACAGTTCATCAGTGCATCTTCCTCGCTCGCGTGGAATAACGTTTTCAGCCTCATGCTGAAGGTACTGGAGCTCATCTTGCAGCTCCAATATCTGCTCGACCAAACCATATGATGAAACATATGTTGGTGTCATTGCTTGAGAACCTACAGAAATTGAAGGGATGGCTAAATTGTTCCAACTTGCGGTACATAATGCTGTTGTTACAAACTGTACGTGGATCCTGCTTACTTAAGTGACTGCTAAGAATATCCCTCACAGCATGAAGAAAAGAATCACGGTCATCAATGGATCCTTCTTCAAACATTTCAGATGCAGCTTGATCAATTGAATTATATCGATCCTATACGCCTCCATGCAGTATATCTTGTAAGCAATACGAGGCAGACATCGACAAGAAGCTAAACAACATTACGAACTTAATGAAAAAAGTCAGCAAGCAATACCAGGCGGACATCAACAGCTGATAAGTAGCCCTGCAGTTCCAATTCTATAGCCTTCAGCAATGAATAAGCACTTGATATTTTTGCCTGTTTTTCAAGCTGGCAACTTATCTTCAGAAACCGATGAGCAGCAAGCTGATTGGCCAGATAATTGATGAACTGCAAGAAGTAAAGGTCCAGATGAGTACTTTATTTGGTAAAAAGGGTTGCTCCACCATAAATTGTAAGGTACCTTCTTCTGATGGCTTATGTAGCACTCCTGGCGCAAAAGCTTCAAATTGTGATCTCCTAAAAGGTCATAGCCTTAAGTTACGAAAATGCAGTATTATTGGCTCGATAATGCCAAAAAAGGCTTAAATATCTATTGAGTTGTGAGAAAATCACACCTTCCAAAACATTTGCACCTGCAAGTTGAGCAAGTTCTGCACACAGGCCTGTAATAGTCTGAAGAAAGGGTAATACACACAGAAAGTTAATGTTGTACGTAAAAATGAATGATTAATACAGAACATTAGCTTTGTAAACCTCCAGAAAAATAAACATGGAATTCTCCCAGGTAAGGTGTAAGATAGCTATATCGATGATAAAGGCACCGGAAATTGGCTCAGAAAAGATAAAGTATGAGCAATACATTGAGTAACCATATCCCAAAGAATGCATTGGAATCGGAATCAAGGGTGAAGTACACAACTTTCAAAACATGTAAATAAGTATGTGGTCCTCAGTTTAAATTTTCTAGAAAACCTTTAGCTCCACTGCTTGCTGATTCAACTCAGCTGAAACAGGTATGGTGTTAGGGGTATAATCCCATGGCCGGACATGGCATCGAGAGAGAGAGACGATAGTGGGGAGGGCAAGGGCACCAGCAGCTGGAGGCTGGAAAGAGTTGAAGGGATAAATCTCTTATTACTTCTTGATTCTCATTGACAGAAATCTCCCCATAATATATAGAGGAGTTGACTTGCCCCTAAGTCACCTCTATTAGGTTGACTCTTATAGATAGAATTCAATCTAATTACAATTTATCCTATGACCTATGACAGCTGGGACCCTGTGGCCCACCCCTATTATTCCAAACCTGCCACCCGTTTATCTTTCCTTTTGCGCTGATAGGTCCTGTCGGACCATAACGCATGAGCTCATGATATTCCAGTTATATTGCTGGGAGATTGTTGTGACGCTTGACAAGCATAAAACATTAAACAAAGGTTTCAAGCAATGTAACTAGAAATTCAGAATCATCCATTAAAACCAGAGATAAAACCTTATTTGGGTGTTCATGTTCTATTAATGAACTAATTTCTTGTGATGAAATTACCTCAGATAAGCATTTCTGGACATGAAGGGAAAGATCTTTAAGTTCTTCAGAAAGTTCAGAGTTTTTCCTCCTGAATATGAAATGAGTGAAACCACAAATCAGATATATTAAGTAACTATATTATGATAGTGATAAGACAAATGCCAAGAAAGCAAATATATGAATACTCAATAGCAGTACTACCATACGATAGTAACAATAAAAACACCCTAGGACCCTCCTAACATTAGGTGGTCGGCTAATTGCCAGTGGGTTTTGTTAATTTTCCTTTATGTATGTTAGAATTCAAAGCAAGTAACAACCATAGAGCCAGAATAAGGCAGTTGAATTTCAAAGGCAACCAATAAGGATAATACCACGCTACTCCAATCCTGTCCCTCTTTCAAAAGAAACTAGTCATACTCAAATTGTCATTACAAGGTACCCTACATACCTTAGAGAATGGTCATCCTGATGAATATATGACTGTTGAGATGCTAATTGAGTTCTTAGCATCGATACTATAGCCTCCTCTTTTGCATATTCTATTTGTGCTTCTATGTACCGTCGCTTGCTTTTAGCGAATCTGTCAACAAATGAGCAGCATCAGAATAGCAATCCCTTTCAAGAGGAAAAGAGTTACTTTTCATTTTTTATTTTTTTATGATAACGATAAAGTATGCGTATAAAAGATAATAGATGTACATCTTAAGAGATCGAAAAAGAAAATACAGATCTGAGGTAATGTCATGAAGAAAATTCTCTAGTATTTCTATAATGGTAGATTTTAACTTGCCCTGATGAGTTTTACATTCAAGCGATGAAACTCGTGGCAACCGGGTTAATTGGGATGGAAGATTACATAGGGGAAGCAGGAAATAGTTGGGCATTGTTAGAGTATATGTTAGATAATCCCGTACTGCTAGTTGTATCCACGGACAAGTCTATGTACTCTATATGCAACCGGGTTAATTGGGATGGAAGATTACATAGGGGAAGCAGGAAATAGTTGGGCATTGTTAGAGTATATGTTAGATAATCCCGTACTGCTAGTTGTATCCACGGACAAGTCTATGTACTCTATATGCAACCGGGTTAATTGGGATGGAAGATTACATAGGGGAAGCAGGAAATAGTTGGGCATTGTTAGAGTATATGTTAGATAATCCCGTACTGCTAGTTGTATCCACGGACAAGTCTATGTACTCTATATGCAACCGGGTTAATTGGGATGGAAGATTACATAGGGGAAGCAGGAAATAGTTGGGCATTGTTAGAGTATATGTTAGATAATCCCGTACTGCTAGTTGTATCCACGGACAAGTCTATGTACTCTATATGCAACCGGGTTAATTGGGATGGAAGATTACATAGGGGAAGCAGGAAATAGTTGGGCATTGTTAGAGTATATGTTAGATAATCCCGTACTGCTAGTTGTATCCACGGACAAGTCTATGTACTCTATATGCAACCGGGTTAATTGGGATGGAAGATTACATAGGGGAAGCAGGAAATAGTTGGGCATTGTTAGAGTATATGTTAGATAATCCCGTACTGCTAGTTGTATCCACGGACAAGTCTATGTACTCTATATGCAACCGGGTTAATTGGGATGGAAGATTACATAGGGGAAGCAGGAAATAGTTGGGCATTGTTAGAGTATATGTTAGATAATCCCGTACTGCTAGTTGTATCCACGGACAAGTCTATGTACTCTATATGCAACCGGGTTAATTGGGATGGAAGATTACATAGGGGAAGCAGGAAATAGTTGGGCATTGTTAGAGTATATGTTAGATAATCCCGTACTGCTAGTTGTATCCACGGACAAGTCTATGTACTCTATATGCAACCGGGTTAATTGGGATGGAAGATTACATAGGGGAAGCAGGAAATAGTTGGGCATTGTTAGAGTATATGTTAGATAATCCCGTACTGCTAGTTGTATCCACGGACAAGTCTATGTACTCTATATGCAACCGGGTTAATTGGGATGGAAGATTACATAGGGGAAGCAGGAAATAGTTGGGCATTGTTAGAGTATATGTTAGATAATCCCGTACTGCTAGTTGTATCCACGGACAAGTCTATGTACTCTATATGCAACCGGGTTAATTGGGATGGAAGATTACATAGGGGAAGCAGGAAATAGTTGGGCATTGTTAGAGTATATGTTAGATAATCCCGTACTGCTAGTTGTATCCACGGACAAGTCTATGTACTCTATATGCAACCGGGTTAATTGGGATGGAAGATTACATAGGGGAAGCAGGAAATAGTTGGGCATTGTTAGAGTATATGTTAGATAATCCCGTACTGCTAGTTGTATCCACGGACAAGTCTATGTACTCTATATGCAACCGGGTTAATTGGGATGGAAGATTACATAGGGGAAGCAGGAAATAGTTGGGCATTGTTAGAGTATATGTTAGATAATCCCGTACTGCTAGTTGTATCCACGGACAAGTCTATGTACTCTATATGCAACCGGGTTAATTGGGATGGAAGATTACATAGGGGAAGCAGGAAATAGTTGGGCATTGTTAGAGTATATGTTAGATAATCCCGTACTGCTAGTTGTATCCACGGACAAGTCTATGTACTCTATATGCAACCGGGTTAATTGGGATGGAAGATTACATAGGGGAAGCAGGAAATAGTTGGGCATTGTTAGAGTATATGTTAGATAATCCCGTACTGCTAGTTGTATCCACGGACAAGTCTATGTACTCTATATGCAACCGGGTTAATTGGGATGGAAGATTACATAGGGGAAGCAGGAAATAGTTGGGCATTGTTAGAGTATATGTTAGATAATCCCGTACTGCTAGTTGTATCCCCGGACAAGTCTCTGTACTCTATATATACCGGCCGAGGCCTCAATGCAATACAATCAATCATTCCATTATACCAATTCCATCTCTCTACAGGCATCCCACAAGCAGGCAAGCTAATCTCTAAAAGACTCCACCCTACACATAGATATATGGCTGTATCCTTATGGGGTTGATGTCAAGTTGGAGAAGAACAAACTGTTAGGCTTAGTTCAAGAGAGAGAAAATCCTTTTAAAACACGAAAAAATACAGCTTATTCCATGCAGAAATTGAAGCAAATTAAAACTTTGAATTCATTTCACATTAAAACCATCTGGCAGAACTAAGATTCATCAAAATTTATACTTGGGCGGAAGCAGGACAAGTCCCAGCAGCCATATTATACAACTTTTCTGATGGTAAAACAATTAAAATAATTCCAAAATGAAAATATTGATGGTGCAATAATATGAAGTAGTAATCCAAAAATAAGCAGATCACCGACATTGGCAGACCAATAAGTACTTACATTGAGTTAATTCGGTTCAGTTCGACAGCAAAATGGTGAGAGTTCACAAAGTCTCCTGTGCAAAGGGGAGGACAAATTGGTTATTAGTTCATTCAAATTTGGCATAATTTGTTAGACCTTGTGTAGAAGAACAAGGGAACAGGAACGACTAGGTAAGGCTTCATGTTGAAGACCAAATTGAAAACTACTAATTGAGACACAGTATATGACAGCCAAGGAAATCATACACATAGGGTGGTGTGCCTAAAACATTCACAAACAGATGACATGACATGGCAGGATTTGCCAATAATTTTAAAAGGTAATGGTGAGATGAAACTAATAGAGAAATATCAATATTTTCAGCTGCTCTTCCTGACGTAAGAAACTAAGACTGAGACTATAGATACAATATATGGAGCAAGTCTCACCTCTTGATTTGTCATCTTCGACAACAAGCTGAAGTGGTCCCTGCCCATACACAAAAGAGAAACGTAATCAGCAAGCAGGTGGTAAAACAATTATTCTAACTTAGCAGTAAATGTAGCCTCAATAATTTAGTTTACTTTACACACAAGACCAGCTGTACGTTCATGGGGTAATAATATATTATAGTTTTCAGTTGAATTTATATGTTATTCACGTAAATCATGAAAGCGCACCACTATCGCAGAATGTCAATGTACTATTTGATAAACATATGAATGCTTATGACAAATAATTAATTGAACCAATTACTCGCAATGAGTCGACTAAAAATAATCTTGCCCGTTTATTCTGCGCTTGGGACTTGTTTTCACTGCTTCTATAATGAACACTCATTCATGAGTGCCAAGTCACTGAAGTGTCGAAGTACCTAAAATTTTAAGCACGGTAACCCTAAGGTTTAAGGAAAAAAAACAAAATATGCTTCATGCATCATGTATGCCTTAAATTCAATATTAACTGTATGTTTACGGCCATTCGGCCAAATAGGATTTTTATAATCGTACATTAATATAGGAATAACCAGATCATGAAAACAAAAACACCTTCTCAAACTTCTTAGAGAACCATCGGTTTAGTCCTTTCGTACAAGCCAGGTTACTTCTCACATAAGACTGGAAGTCACAGTATGACAGGTAGACTCCAATATCTGCAACGAACAAAACGAAATGCATTCAAAAGATTGACAAGAAATTTAAAAAATTAGCCCTCATATTGAGCTAGACCTATGACCACATTTGCATGCACATATAATTCAAAACTTGAGTATCAGGCGATAAATGCATGTCGATGTAAGCTATGCAATCAGATAAAATGAATAGCATTTCTACATGCTAAGGGATTTATGAATACCAGCTTCTGAATGGTAATAAGACAACTCCTGGGTGGTTGCAGCCAGTTTTCCAAGAACTGCATTCATCTAAAAGAAGGTTCTAGAGGTCAGAACAGATAGCAAAGTCTTCTCTTATGAAGTGCTAGAATGAATTCCTAGAAGAAATAGCCGGATAGCTTAAAAAAAAGCATAAACTTCAGTTAAACTCGCTACGAATTGTCATAAAACATCATCAAAAGAAAACAACACTAAAATGGGTGGATAACCTGTGGACCAAGCAGTCAAGTAAAACACTGTTATTTGCCAGGGCCTATCAGCATAACCTTTTTCTTTAGTGAAAACAGTCTTCAGCCCTTAGAAAATCACAAATTCTACTTAACGCTCTAGCAAAGTTACAAGGATAATCACAAAAGATTGGCATGATTCCATTGATTATTTTTTTTCTTGAACAAGCAGGAGAGCTGCCTGTCATTTATATTAAGAAGAACGAAGGATAAGTCCATAAAGAGGAGCTCAAAAGACCACAAAGAAAACAGAAAAGACACATGTTAGGTCCAAAGCGATACTCGCTTTTTAATGAACAGAAAGAGCCTCGGCTACTCCTCAAGTTAGATATATCAAATGGCCTCCATTCATTACAGAGCAGGTGATACATGACAGCCAGATATGAGTACCGTGGTATAATATCACACAGATTCCAGTGAATATCTAATGAAATTAGAGTAGTACAGAACAAGCAGTGTAGTAGTATGGTTTACTGGTTTTATAGCTTGACAAACGCAAGGAACATTACCTCTAAACTTCTCTTAGCAAATTTTTCATCGAAGCCAGTAAGTAGCCCGTTAGCTCTAGTTTTAGCAGATGAGCGGGACTTCTTTCCCTGGGTAATGGTGGTAGCTTGTGCTGTTAGTAAATCAAGCTTCCATTCCAGAGAAGCGAGCTGCTTTTCCAAATCAGAAACTTCAGCTCTAAGAGCAAGCTTTGAGTCGCTAGAAGAAATAAAAGAAAATCTCGGTAAACGGAGAGGTCAAAACAAACAGTTCAGAAGGCAAGTGTATGCTCTAGATGGAGGGAACCTAGTCAGATTATGCTATAGGACTCCTAAACTGTCCAATATCCAAGCCAAGTCAGACTAACAATATTAGTCAAATTTTACCCATTCCTCGTAGTTCATTTACAAATATGTACCTATAACAACAGACAGGATACTCAAGCAAAAAAACCTCTAGAAAGAAAACGGCAAACCAAAGTAAATTAAGTTCTTAAAAGAAAATTTGTGTCTGGTATTTTGCAAAGGTTTTGTAAGGGAAGTGTAGCTCTGATAAACAGTGCACAGGAGATAGCCTACCGGATGTCTTCAAGACTTTCTTCTGACAAAAAAGTATAATCCTGATTCTCCCCATTATCTGAGAATGCAGAAATACTTTCGAAAGCAAAATCCAAGTCCTCCCCCTGAAAATGGCACTCAAATTAGGAGCACACATCTCTCACTAGACAGGCACAGAGCTAACAATTTGAGCTAACAGAAAGCAATGCACTGACTTCTGTGTCTAATAGTTATTTAACCTCGCTGCTGATACAGATAAATAAATAATTTACAATGTAAAGTATCTTACATAATAACCAGACAAATGAAGCTAAAATCTCCATACCTCCAACAACTTCCCTTCCATTTCAAGCTCCTCATACCTGCAGTTCATGCAATGGTTGCACCGGTATAAGCCTGAGTTACAAACTAAACAATGGGCAACTCAAAAGCAGAAGGATAAAAATATATGGCCAAAAACAATGGTGCGTTTTATTCATAATTTCATTTCGCAGCTTTGCTAATAATCAGTATCGTCATATTTTAGCAGCTATACTTCACTATGAACTAATTCCAGCAATCCCTTGTATACAAATCCTCTTCAGCTTAATCATACACAGTTCTCAAAGCATGCATATGCAAGTGTGAGTTTTCTCATGCAAACCCTTCTCTTCCCCAAGTTTCACATCCTACTCCCTACAAGCATTTTGCAACACAACCAGTAATTGCCCAAGCGAATTTCGTTCAAAATCCAAACCAATGCCCAACCACGCCCTTGTACCTCGCGCATCGCACATCCGAAATTCCAGACCCTTTCCCTACCCGTCGATTCAGTCCCCAGACTACTCTAGTTTCACGACCCAGGAACTCCCCGCACCGCGCATTCAACCGCGATCATGGGATTAACGAGAGCGCGCGTGTTTCGGCGGGGATCGAGGTCCGTACAGCTCCATGTCGGTGGCGGAGAGGGCGTTGCCGGGGCGGAGGCGGGCGCAGACCCACGCGAGCATCCGGCGCGAGTCGTCCCCCTGGAGGAACGCCCACTCGAGGCTCTCCGGGTCGAGCGGGTCGTCGCCGTCGAACCCCGCGGCGGCCAGGGCGTCGCAGAGCTGCTTCGCGCTCATCGCCGGCGGCGTCGTCACGTGGGGGGACCGAGTGGTGATTCGTGGGGGAAATGGAGGGTGGGGATGGAAGTTTGCAAGGGGTGCCCGAGTGCCCGGTGGCGGCCTGGCGGGGCCCGGTGGGACGAAAGCCGGGAGTGGTGGGCCAGTGGGGACGGGAGTTGACCGTTGACGAGATACGGTTCTGCTGGCCCAGGCATTTCCTATCCTGCTGACGTGTGGGTCCCACACTAAGATGATCATGGATGGCTATAATTTTAGGTGCCCATCAATATGGAGTAGACTGTAACAGCATAGAGACCAAGGAGAAGTTAATCTCTCCTAGATTGCAAAAGCTGATTGGTCATGCATTAAATAGGCTACGAGTACCAAACAGGCATGCCCAATCAGTCTAAGACGGAATAGACTACGATAATAAATAGATACAGTATATCAATTTTGTACTTCTTTTCTCTTCTAATACGTCTATCAAAACTGGACGGAGGGAGTATACGATAGAGATTAGTACCTGTGATTATTGTGATTATTGGCCACAAGGATTATTCTTCACTGATGCTCATGCTCATGCTATTATCCACTGAGGATTCTTTCTACTTACTCCTACGGCTGAATCCAAAATGAAGGCCGATATGCAATGTAATGGGCACGTCATGTTTCAGAATATAAATAGATCATACATGAGGTAGTACACATACACCCGATAAATTGGTATTTTCGTAGAGTACCAAGCCAGAGCCAACACAGTTTCATCTGAAACCATCATGTATGCATGGTACTGGAAACTGGCTGGCTGACTCACTGTAGCAACACACTTTCTATATACGTACATACATACGGAGACGGTATATGTACCATCGTACACTGATCATAAGCTAGCATGTACTGAATTTCCAGATTAAGGGCTCAATAATGGTCAGTTCCTCGATGATGGAGGGTGGCAGTAGCCGCCGGGGCCGCTGCCATTGGTGCAGCCTGACGGCTCAGCCGAGTTCTCGGCCGCCGCCGCCGCCGTCCTCTCACCAGACAGCATGCGCACTACCGAACCTTGCCGCCGCCCTGCTGCCAAACCTCCTCCACTCCCCACCGCCAGCCGCGCCGCCACCGACGATGTCGTCACGGCGCCGGAGCCGAGGAGGAGGAGGAGGAGGATGGCAACTGCTGCTACGAGCTGCTGGTGCCTCATGGCGATCGACGCGCCCTGAAACGCTCAGTTTGCAGATGATCGATCGGAACGAACGAAGCCAAAACGCAGAAATGCTAGCTGATAATAACCACCTGATCGATGTCCTGGCTATACTACATTCCTTGCAGCTGCAGCTGTATATATAATATATATAACACACGTGCCATATACTTCAATGCGTAGTACGTGTACTTGCTTGTACACACACGAATGTGATATGACGGGGTGCATGCGACGTGCACTTTGTAGAGTGTACGGGGGATGGAGAGACGTTCTGCCTTGGAACTTGACCTGGGGACGTCTTGTCGGAAAGCCGGCCTTTCCAGAGAGTTGTCAACTGATATTGATCCGGATCGAGACGGACAAGTAGATCGACAATAGACCGTGGTTTGTGACTGACTATCACTTTCGGTGAGCCGAACGTATAATCTTCCTGGGAAGCAACGAGGAAACGGGCGGTACGGTGTATGTACCGTACCCGTGCAAGCAATGCAAGTGCGGCCCTTTTGGCTTTTGTTCATGTCAAAATTGAAAAGGACCCAAAGGAGAATGATCCATGAACGTTTTTTTCAACGGAGTTCGACTCAGTTTCTTCAGCTTAATTACATTTTGTCCGATCCATCCGCGACAGTGTTCAAGTGTAGCTTAGTTTTCAGTTCCAATAGGTGTTTGTGATTTACGTTGCTAGAAGAACTCGTCATGCCATTTCTGAGCTATATTCAGTACGTGTTTGTAACAAATTACGTACTCCCTCTCTTCCCTGACAGGAGTAGTTCGCCTGTAATTATTGCCAGCAGATCAGGTTTCCAGTTCGAAGCGAGGCCGGTGGAACGAAGAGGTGTGGTGCGACCATGGCCGTGCACGTGAACCGCCTTTGCGATTAGATTAAGGAGCCGTGAAATCAGAAGCAAAGGCGGCGCTTCAAATTTACCGGCCGCACGCGTGGCAGGTGAAGGAAATGTGTCAAACCACAGCGCACAGCCTAATTGGAGGTGTGAAGACACTGGATAAAACCAAGCGTGCACGACAGCATCATGGCGAGGGCCTAACCTGTTTAGCCTTTTTTGACAGTAGTGGCGG
Source organism: Echinochloa crus-galli (assembly GCA_900205405.1). Classification (NCBI taxonomy): domain Eukaryota; kingdom Viridiplantae; phylum Streptophyta; class Magnoliopsida; order Poales; family Poaceae; genus Echinochloa; species Echinochloa crus-galli. The sequence goes on along the minus strand of OAMR01000572.1, from coordinate 650,439 downwards.
ACTGTCTCTGAGTTGTCGGTAACTATTGCCCCCTTTCATTTTTACTGGACGCTCCAAATTCTTCGCTAATATGGTTTCTTTACTTTGTTATATGACCATTTTAATCAACTAATGCTGCAGAAGATAGGGTTAGCTCACTTTTACTGTAAGTTAAGTTTCGTCAACTAAATCTATCTGCACTCACTAGGAATTTACCCCCAGTAGTGCTACTCATCAGAAAAGCCTGTCCGGGAAGGACCTATGACACAGTCGGAATTCGGTTTGTAGATAAAAATAAAATAACATAATAAGCACATATTTGCCATTGGGATTTCTTGAATAATACTCTTTAATCTCGAGTTCTCGATAACTGATATACAGGCCAACCTTTTTTTTGGTTTCTCCACATAGCTCACTTTACATGGATCATGACATTGACATGACACCGCCTGTTTGTTTGGATTGTTTCCAGCGAGCCAACAGTGTTTTTCTCTCAGCGAAAACCAGCGCCAGCCACCAGCCAGCAGTGTTTTTCTCTCAGAAAAACCAGCGCCAACCACCAGCCAAACGAACTGACTGTCCCAAGTCCCCAACTGAGCACAGATGCGAAGCTAATGCAGAGTGAGTAGCTTAAATGTTTGGTAAGCCATTCGGATGGCTTCATCGTTTAGTTTACATCGGTAGAAGATACGGAGAAAGTATTGCACCTTTCAGAGTCAATTTACAAAGTCAGACCTTGCCAACCAAATCATAGCGAGTTGGACCTCACTAGCTTACTCAAGTGTGCAAATCGCACCTCTTTCACGCGTTGGAAAAACTGTGCTGCCAGGTTCAATGTTCTTTTGAGGCTAGTCCTAGTGCAGTGCAACTTAATTTGGGAGCGACAAATTTCTGATGGACGGACTTGTAACCACAGAATTTGAAGAAAATCACAAAAGTTCAGTCACTTCTACAAATAAGACATCGCCTACAGATTTATGGAAGCCTGAAGCCATTGGAAGTATTGACCATTTGCCATGTTACTGTTTATTCTCCTACAGATTTGAGTTTTGAACAGAAGAAACTCAGCACACTTTCAAATCCGTAAGGATACTTGAATGATGAACTGATCAGATTTTGCAACAACAATCAGTCACTTTGCCAATGCCCACAATAAGTTACAGCTCAGATACAATACATGGGATCTGCGAATGCCGTCATACAACTTCAACAATGTCACTCACTCCAGCTCATCGGCTGCCAGCTTGGTTCTTGAAGAACCGACACGGTTACCCTTACAAAACCCTCAACAAATTTACAACACGGAACAGCACATGGTCTCTTGTAGCATGGTTCTTACAAGGACAATGCAAAAATAATCCAGCAACAAACACACTGTTGTCGGGGCATGAGGCCATCCTTTTGGTGATGTGAGGTATAAATTAAAATGAAAAATGCCATGGGAGTGAGAATGTCTCATGAGTTAGGTTTGTACAGCGACATTCGCAGCGCTAGGCTGTCCAACTTTCTTCATGGTAGCCTTCAGGTCTTCCCTGGATTTGGTGGGCCTGGATTTTGTAGCAGATCCGGTCTTTGGAGAGCTCTTTGGAGAACAATTTGTCTTGCTGCTAACCTCTTTGGAGTTCCCAATGCTGTGACGGTGCAACCGGCAGCATACTGCACTGCCATTTCCTCCCTCGTGTGTATGAGGGGAGTCACTGCAGCTCTTTCTCCGTGTCAATTTTGGTGACTTAGCACGAGTTGGAGGCACCTATATAAAGAAAAAGTGAAAAGTAAAGGCTTGCACTAGTAAACACACTGAAGGCAAGCAGGTTTATCCTGCTTTTCATTAGTATAATCAACAGGTTACAGGTCATACAAACATAACATGAACATGTTCGCAGCTTTAACTTCTGAAGGCAGATACACAAACGCTAACAATGTAACAAGACATCTTCCTTTATATTGATTGTTCATGCAACCTATGCTAGTTTCAGTAGTTTATATCAGTGAATGGAGTACGAAGACTACCAGTTTGTTTAGTGAGAAAAAATTTACAGTTCTCTCTATTAAAAGGGACAAATATTTGTTTTGCAAAAACCAAATGGAAAGGGACAGTTATGAATCCAGAAAGTTCAAACATGAATCATGGAAAACACAATAACGATGTCATATGGATTAGAGAAACCGAATAGTTTTGTTTCAGGCATATTTTTCTTGCACAATGTGTCTTGGTACTAATGTGAAGTGTATAAAAACATCAGGAATACAAAAGGAGTAATGCTGGGGAAGATCCCCCAACAGACTTTAGTGCCCTTAGTCCTGACACCCAAAAAAAAGCAACAAAACAAGCAAAAAGTACTATTGCTATGAAGATAATGGAACAACGCAAGGCAGCAAATGTGAGGTTGTGAATAAATATAAGCGATTCATGAAGCACAATAACTCATGAAACAGGCCTCCTAGGGATTCCCTTCAATATGGACATATAAATTGAATAATCTGAAACAAAAAGTTTATGGACTATAATAAAAGGAGTAAAGTGTACGGCCGGTCCCTAAACTATCACGGGTGTGTCATCTCGGTCCCTAAACTCTCAAATTGACCGTTTAGATCCTCAAACTTGTTCGGATGTGTCATTTCGGTCCCTAAACTTGCAAATCATCTGTTCAAGTTCTCAAACTTGTTCGGTTGTATCACATTGGTCCTCAAAGTTGGTTTTGAATCTCATAAGGACCAACACAGGTTGATCTAAAAACTTTATATCAAAAAATAATTCATATTTTTTTCATACGAACTCGAATGAAGACGAACTTTATATCAAAATTGTAGCCCTCAACGCGATCTACAACTTTGTAGTTGAAAGGTTTTTTATTTGAAGTCGTTTAGTGTCCGAAATTTTAATTTTAAATTTCAAATAACATAAATATATAACAACATTTTGGCACCTAAACAGTTTACATTCAAAAACTTTTCAACTACAAAGTTGTAGATCGCGTTGCGGGCTACAATTTTGATATAAAGTTCGTCTTCATTCGAGTTCGTATGAGAAAAGTATGAATTATTTTTTGATATAAAGTTTTTAGATCACCCTGTGTTGGCCCATATGAGATTCAAAACCAAGTTTGAGGACCGATGTGATACAATCGAACAAGTTTGAGAACTTGAACGGATGATTTGCAAGTTTAGGGACCGAAATGACACATCCGAACAAGTTCGAGGACCTAAACGGTCAATTTGAGAGTTCAGGGACCGGGATGACACACCTACAATAGTTTAGGGACCGGCCATACACTTTACTCTAATAAAAGGCAGACAACACAAAACATATTACCTTCTTAAGTTCAACCTTTGGTGGGGGTCCCTCTTGGTAGAAGCTTGGCATGGGTTTTGCTCGGACAACCAAGTTCTTCCTTAGTTGTCTTAGAGCTTCTTCTTCCTCTTCCTAGAAAATAAAAAACAAGATAATGGCAACAATAGTTAGCCCCAGAATGATTTAATCAAAAGGAGCATCATAAAACAGGCTTGATAAGCAGGAGTTTCATCCACTGGGTGGGCAGATATTCAAGCCTTTTAGTAAATTATATTATTATATTAATAAAAATATGATGTAATGACAAGAGGCGAAAGAACACAAGCATAGCCATGTCTTGCGCCAGTAACCAAGTACTCAGAGTAAGGAGGCTAATTTTCAGGGAACTAGGAAGGAAATATTCATTCTAAAGCCAGATCTTTATGTACACAAGAAACAACTATACTTTCAAAGCTTAAAAATCTAGTGCAAGTATTTATGCAAGAAAAGGCATAATAATCAATTTATAACTAGGGTAATTTCACAGAATTTACTACTATTTTTGGCATGTCTCACAGAACTACAACTGGTTTGACACCAAGTACCACAGAACTACAATTCTTGTCTCTGCTACAAATTACTGAGTACGGACAGGTACTTTAGACAAGAATGCTAGTGGACAAAATAATGGATAGACCTGCAGATAAGTTCAATGTGATGGCTCCAAGCATATCCTAACTTGTCATCCTTTTTGCATTTTACCACAGTAACCAAATGCATACTCAAACAAGGTGGAAATAACAAAAAAATTGTTGAACAGGTGGTTTTCAAAACCTCGAATGGTTATCTCATTTTAGAGACAAGTATGTAAAAAAACCAGCTTCAATGAAGTTGAAAAGCTTATACCACAAAACCTGGTGAAAAAAAAGGTAGCTTGGACAAAGCTATATTGAAATTCCAATTCTTTTGCTATAGTTTTTCAATGTATTACGAATAACCATTTTGTATAGTTGTGTTCTTGCCTAGCTTCTTGCGGTGGACCGTTTAGAGCGTTGAACTCCGGGAGTCGTTGAAACTCCCATCCCGAGCCGGGTTCGAAGCACGGCACCTTAGAACAAAGCCTGGTGGGAGTCTCCCACCATGGTCGAGTTTTTTTTATATATAGTTGTGTTCTTCATGATGCAAAATGCCATGAAAAAAAAAGCAGAACCAACACTCAAGCAATCCAACAAAATAAACCATAGCAGACTTACCTTTTTCCTGGCCTCTGCTTGGAGTTTCTCCTCTTCCAAAGCCTTTCGCTTTTCTTCTAATTTTGTATAGAACTGATGAAACCAACAAAGCTCTGATTACTAGACTGATTCTCTATAGCCAAATAGTAATCAAGATATAATACCATGAAATTACATAAATACCTCTCCTCTCTTCTCAGCACGATTATCGCAGACAAATGTAGGTGCAACAGCAACTGTTGTCTTCTTAGTTTTTCCAGCTCTTGCTGAAGTTACAGTTCTGGAAGGGAGTTCAGGAAACTTGCTAATATAAATGTGGGAAGTGGTCTTTTTAGTAACAATCAGTTACGAAGATGTAGAAAAGTATTCCATTGCGAATTTCATAGAATTCATACCAATTTCAATATACATAAAAAACATTAAAAAAAAGATCGGCGCTAAACATAGGCACAGAACAATAAGCCCAGTGGGGAAAACTCAATGCAATAGGTATTACATAAAAGAAAAAGGATACGAAGAAGTGACAGAATACGAGTCATCTTCTTGACTGTGAGAAGTATTGTCAGATTGGAGAGGCTTCCTGGGTGTGACCGACGGGCTCTGCAACCCAAAAAATGTAAAGAGTTTGTCACTGATGCTGCCTAATTTCATCTTTGCCATATTATGGAAAATAGAATCACAGCTACAGCCAGGTAAACACCAAACAAGACATACACAATTACACCAATAAACAAGTCTAATAAAATAAATCTGTGGGTTCATTCAGGTTGATGTGAATAAATCAAACTGCTAATAATGGTAATCAATGTCAAAATATAAGCCCAGGTCCATCATGTGGACAAACAAAGGAAGCACAAATCTAAGGGAAAACTTTGTGTCATTTAACCATACATAATCCTATCAAACAGCATGGTACAAACATCTTTTAGAGCAGTAAGCAGGGGTAACTGTTTGGAAGTATCACAGTAACCAGTTAACTGAACTCTTAATTTTTCCGGAAGATGGGGAAGCAACCAACCCAAGAGAATGGACATGATGCAAAATGGAGTGCCTGCTCATACCATTCGAAGTGAAAGATAGCAAACTAAAACATTCAGAACTGACACCATAGTGGTTTACATATTTCTTTAGCCAAACAATGCCATGCAGGAGACTATGTAACAAAAAAAAAGGAGATGAAGCGTGAATGATACAATTTAGAGGAGGAATATGACTACCAGACCTTCTTTGCCATGCTTCTTGGTGAGGAGCTGCTTTTATCAGAAAGTTTTTCCCCACTGCTGGTGGGATGAGAAACAGGAGCACAATTTCCAGCCCTAGATGACCTCCTTTCAGCTGCGACAGTGCATGGCTCAGGAAAAGTATGGCTAGACCCTTGCTGTCCAGCTATAGCAGGCTTTGCTGGTGAATTGGTGAAAGACGACTCCTGCTGATGAATCAGCTTGGGCGAGTCTTGGTTTGCAGGCACGTCTTCCTGGCCTGTGCTGTCCATATGTGAGTCTATGGCATAAGGGGCCTCTTTCCTTTCTGGAGAATCTTCATCATGGGTGCCACTCACAACTTCCTCGTGATCAGCATTTCCGTTAGGTGGACATATAACTACACAATCTGATTCTTCATCTGTAGACATATCTACAACTTCTTTCCCCATTGCACTGCAAAATTCAAAAATTAATTATAAATACTTATATGACTCTGCAGAATCAGGTGGTGCCTTGAAGCTCCTTACATTCCAAATCATAAAAGAATAACAGAACAATAATAGAGTCAAACAATAATATAATATAACACTCCACCAATCATTTACAACTAAGAAAAGAAAAACTATAATATAATTCATATGCATTATCATTTATCAATGACATGCAAGCAACTACACTTGCTAGAAAACAGAACAACTCTGGTGTGCTAAATTGCTAACCGACAAATATAGAATAATCATACAAAAATGACCATCTTGAATCATAAAAATTTTCTCGTTTCTAATATATCAATTTACTGAAATGCCATCCTAGCAAACTCACAAAAAAATGAATTGCAAGTCACAACAACAGTTAAATTCTGATTACTTCAAAGCACGCGGAAATTTCATTTTTACATGTTTAAGATTGCAGACTGAATCTATTGAAAACTTCACCGGGCAATTAAAAGCCAGCAAAACTTAAATAAATCATAAAGTTTGAATCGTTGTCCCATATAAAACCCCAGGGAAGCAATACAAGAATTCTAGAAGGCATCCCTTACATCATGGCCACTAAGTAAAAATAACAAATTCTTAACAGCGCATAGCTTAGAATCAGCAACCTTTTAGTATCAAATGATTTTAAATTTTCTGCAGGACATGACATGAGAAATAAACAAATAGGCACGCCTAAGTTCAACACCACGACTAGAAACATTCCAGAAACTCTATCTCGGCTGCAACACGCCCATTGGACAACCGTTTCACAAGAACACGACCTTGAAAAATCGGTCAACGCCCCCCTACTCCACAAATTATTAAGGATCCACGCGAATGCGACTCCACAGGCTTATCCCATTCCCATTGCTTGCCAGTGAGGCATTTTCAATACCCCGTTAATGTCCTCCACGCAAACTAGAAACGAATACCGACCATTTCTACCAAAATTTTCTAAGAAGAACCAGCCATTTAAGCTATGACACAATGAGGAACCATTCAAGAGCCAAAGCCTTTCCCCCGCACATGGGAAACCCTAATCCGCCCCCCACCAACCCAAAAATCACCAACGATAATCGCACAAATCACCGAAACCAACCCCCGAATCGGTCCACCGAGCCACCGGGATCCCCCACCCAGCTCAGAAACCCAGGCACCAACGCACAGAGCCCCCGAAACACCCCCAACGCCCAACGGAAAACAGAATACCAGCTGGGTCGCGGCCAGGCGGGGGGCGGTCGGCTGTTTGTGGGGGCGGAGCGGGGAGTTGGGAGGCGAGGTGGGCCCGGCGGTGAGGCTACCGCCAGGGGCCCGGCCGCGGAGGTGAGGCGAGGCGAGGCGAGGCGAGACCGCGAGGGGTGGCCGGGTGGGGTGGGGGGTGCCGTGCTGGGAGAGGCAGGCCCGGCTGTGGCTGTGGGTGATTTTGACCGGCCACGTGGAAATTAGGTTAGTTAGCGCGATTTGCCATAATATGGATAGAACAGAACACACACAGCGAATGCCATCAGGGAAGGAAGGAAAACCCCTATTTTTTCCATGGTTAAACAGTGTTTCTTCGTTGCGGGGATATTGTCTCTGAGCAGGTCGAGGGTGAGAGAGAGGTGGTGAGTGAGAGCTTGATGTGGTAGCGGCGCCGGAAGCTGACGTCTCACCTTGCTCAGTGCAATAGTGCGTGTCTGCATGTCGCTAGCTTGCTGGTGGTTGCCGTGCAGGACCATGCGGGGATTTATGTGCTGGTGTTTGTGTTTTTATGTTTGGTGGAGGGCATGGTTTGAAGATGTGTTTATAGCGATTTTTTGGAATATGAGGGGAATGATGGTTATCATTCTAGAGTCTAGATTAGTTGTCAGAATGATTTTGTCTTGGCATAAATTAACATCAAATTACCACAACGTCAAGGATAGGATTAGGTAAAGAAAAAGGTGCCTGATTTTTTGTCTAATAAAATCGAAGCCATAGGTCAAAAAAGGAAGTACAGTTAAAATCGCTTTGTAGTGACCCTTTTGAAACGTGGGGTTATTTAAGTTAGTTGTCACAGTTGTTATCCATCAAATAAATTACCACAACATCATTACATCAAAGATAGGATCCGGCAAAAGGAAATACGTTGTTTGTTTTTCCCTCGTGGAATCTAAATCATCAATCAAAACAAAAGTAAAAAAAAAGTACACGTATTATAGTTTCTACTTAGTGTTAGGAGGCCTTCTCCCAGCGGTTTAGACAAAATGATCGGCATACATGTACCTTGGATACAATAAAAAAAAGAGTCTCGACTGTTGTGATTTGAAGAGCAAAATTATACGCGAGCTCAGACACAAGGTTTATCGGAAACGGTGCGAGACTATCGATTAGTAGGTCGCTAGTGAGTTTAGTTTCGGTACCCTCTCTCTATGTCTGAATTGTTTTGCAACGAGCTAACAACTTCGATGATCGTTGGAGAATGCATTATGCTTCATTACTTGGTTGTTAGCTCGTTCAAATTACTTGGTTAGATTATTGGAATATAAGCCAACTCAATTGACCTGCACCCCGAGGAGGATAAGATTAGACGATCGAATTCATCTGCGGCTGCTTCGTCTAATATTGTAGGACGCCAAGAAACTCTCTCAGCTGCTCGACTACTCGAGCTCTCGAACGCCAACGTAATCCCCTGGAAAACAAAGACCACTGACTACGTTGTGCTAGCCGCTAGCCGCCTATAGGTTAGCCTAATCATGCATCATTCATCGGTAGCTAACGAAACCAAGCAACCGTTAGCGCCAACCAGACCGGCCGGCTCCGCCTCCGCTCCCGTTCCGTTCCGTTCCGTTCCGCGTACTCGGCGGTGACCCGACCGACTCCCCGCGCGCGCCCACCCGTGCACGAGGCAAAACGAGGCCCCACGTAACCACCGCGCGGTCCCTTTCCCACCGCGCTCCACGCCCACCCCGTCTCACCCCACCCCCGGCCCCACCGCGGGTGGTCCCACCTGTCATCGACGTCTCCGCTCACGGAAACCCGCGACACCGGGCGGTCAGAGCGGGGCGCGCCGCGGCGTCCCCTGTTCAATCCCGTGCGGCCACCCCGCTAATCACGTGGCTAATTACGGCCGTGCTCCCGCCCCGCGCCCGCGGGAGGGAGGATCCGAGCCGTCGGCGAGGCAACGGACGGCTGGGGTGGCGGGATATACTGGGAACCGATGGCTACACACGTCGGTGCCGGTGCGGGGGGCGCGCTTTTGAACCCGGTGGGGTGGGGTGGGGTGTTTTGGCGCGGCGCGGTGGGTCGCGGATCCTCTGCGGCTGGGCCGTGGGCCGGGCGGCTGTCAACGTCCAGGGCGGTGCAAAGTCAAAAGGGGTCGGAGACCGAGACCCGCTAGCTAGCCTCCTCCGGCTCACTCAGCGCAGTGGTTTCCGGATCCTCACTTGGAAGCGAGATCTCGGTGCGTTTGGTCTCGATCTGTCCCGTCCACCGATGGCACGATGGGCTTCACACCGGCAAATGGTTATGGGTGAACTAACCACAATAATGACCCGAGGTGGTACGTACCCGGCTGCAGGATTAGTCGGAGATTAGGAGGAGGATTTAATGCTTCCGTAGGTGCTGTCTGTGTTAGCGTTTGCTTGCGGGAGGCAACGAGGTGTTTTTTTTCCGCATGTCGCTTCGAAGTAATTGGGGAAAAGGATGTTTTTTCTTTCCGTATACTCGTGTCTATCAGTATGTAGCTCTCATGTAAGGTTTGCCATTCGAAAAAAAAAACACAAAAAGGACATGATACGAATACGATGCAAGATGTGGTGGGCAATATTGATATGCAAATGATTATTGGTGCTTGAGGTGGTAATGAGTAGCATAGACAGAAGACGATGGTATAAGGATCTTGGCAAGATAAATTGGTCTTGGCTTTGTTGCTGGCATAGATACACTTCACGTGTTGTAGATATAGAGCAATTAATATTTGATTGCCAAAGTGAGATGATTTACAATAAAACACTCAAAACCGAATGTTGATTGCGGTAAGGATTGGCTGTGATTTTATCTATTAAAATATTTGCCATACTGTCAGGCTACTATTGGTTATAAGGGCATGTACGGTTATAAGGGCATGTACAGCCCACAGACGACTTGCTGTCTATAGAATCTCGAACTATGCGTACAGACAGATATATAGACAGTTCATACAGCCCATAGACAGAGATGTCGTCTATAAGCTATTTAATGCTTTACATGGTGTTTAAGATCAACTGCAAATGCATCTATATATACTATTGTATGGTTATTTGATTGACTGTTGTAAGAGCAACTCCATCCTTATCAACATTCGTACCGGCCGCCGGAAAAAATATCCACCATGAACAAAGTTGCTCTCGCTCCCAGCCACACACTTCTCACCTGTATGCGCTGCCAAGTAACAAGGTGATGGCGGTAAAAGGGGATGAAATTAGGAATGGGACAAAGGGATTCGTAGTTTGCTTTGACACACTTTATTGTGCCCCAAAAACAAGACCAAAATTTGTGGCATCCCAAAAAGAATGTTTTGGGATTCACTCAAACATCTATGCCAATAAACCTGGATTTTTGTACCTTTGCGAGAACAAATAAGTGAAAATGTTTTTAGACACCGCATAGATATCTCAATTGCACATTTTCGTCCAAAAAGGAAAGGTTGTTCCTCTAGGATATCCCTGCACTAAGCTGACATTGGCTCAATAACCAGATGTGCGGATTCAAATTGGCTTCGCACATTGGAAAGTTAAAAGGGTTAATTTTGATGTGCATGTGAGCCAAATGATTCAACACGATGAGTCACCTGATCCGGACGTCTCGCTTGCGCATGAAATTTAAAAAATAAATCGGCACAATGCTCAGCGTTTAGAACTTCCGACACGTCGCTAACTCCAATGGTCGATGGCCATTCACACTCATATTTACTTATCCGGGGCTTTGTGGCACTGCATCCGTTTCACATTGTACAACTGAAACAAGAATTTGTATGATTTTGTTTTCTCGCATGAGCTTCTCTTGTTAACGTTAGTTCATATTAGAGGTCCAAAGGAATTCAGCTAAACTGAAAATGCCATTTGGGATCTGTTAAGGACAGATCATCTCGGTACAATCCAAACGTAGTATGATCCATTTCGTTCATTTATTCTTCTTCTTTTTTTTAAAAAAAAAAGTACGTATCTAAGGATCACCACCTTCAAAACGGTAGGGATCGGAGGGTGCTCGACGAGCGACGGGAGATTCAAAACAAAGTGGACCCGCCCGCACCGGAAAAATGGATCCCTCGGTCCCCACCGACGACGCTGGATAGATGCTCCACCACTCCGTGGGGCCCGCTTTAAGCCTCAGCACTCCCGAGTCCCGACTGACCGGTGGGCCTCGCCGCATCTCGCGCTCGCGCTGCGAATTTCCCAGCGCTGCTGTTTTATTTTTTCCCTTCTCTCCCTCCCCGGAGGCAAAAATTCCGTTTCGTCCGTTGGCCACCTGCGAGGTGACGTCAGGGCCGGCCGATGGAGAGAGGACTCCGAAGCGATTCCTCACGTGGGCGCACGTTGGGCGCCCGTGCGCGCCAAATTCTTTAATCTTTTTAAATTTCTTTCGGGCACCGCGTCGGCGCTGCTGAACGGATGACGGGAAGCGAAATTGGAACTCGCATTCCTCTCTCGCTGCCGGCCCTGACGTCAGCAGAAAAGGTCATGGCGGAGGGATAAAAGATTATTTTTTGAAGGAAAGGATAAAAGATTCTTGAATATTTCATATGCCAACGGCTGGCAGTGTCATGACCTGCACGCCGGATACATTCCCGTGACCGCCCGCCGGCCGGTCGGGATTGAAGTTGTCACGAAAATTCCAGGCAACGCCGGCCGCCGCCGTCCTCGCGCCCGTTGGCTTCAGGGAGAAGGGACACCACCTGCCGCGGTGCCGCCGTAACCTGACGGCCGGCGCCGCAAGGTCAGAGCGTAGCCAAATCGCCGGAGATCGAGGGGTGCCCATCTCCAATGACGGATTGGATGGGACTGACCGGTGCCCGGTCCCGTCACAGATAATAATCCACATCGATGATGACCGAGCACGGCGCGCGGACGTACACCAACGCTTTAGACGGAAGCTAAGCGACGCTAATGATATGCTAACAAGATCATATCAGGCCACGCAGCTAGCCTAGCTAATGGCGCCCGGCACCCATCATGCTATCTTGTCACTCACTCTCGATCACTGCTACTAGCTCGCTGTACAGGGGAGCCACCACCACCAGCTTCGAAATTCTAGCTTCCTTAAGGCAGGCAGCAAGCTAGTTAGCGTGTGATTAGTGCACTGATCTCGCAATTAATGGACGGGATCGGTTGCTTGTCTTGTCTGATTCCTCTCGAGAGCGCTGCTGCTTGCTGATGGGTCGCGTGGCCGTGGCGTCGATCGATCGTGCGTCCTTTCCCAGGAGAGATATGTTGCAGCTAGCAGGTACTAGCTGGCTGCTAGCCTGCTACTGTGCTCCATTACTCCGTATTACTGTGTTTTTGTTGCAGACGGAGATCGAGCACCATGCATTTCGCCATTTATCTTGCGCAAGGGTTAACAAGGGTTAAGCAAATAAAGATAAATGGCTAAAAGCGCATGATTAATTGATTAGTCTAGTCCAGACATAGCAAAGCCATGCATGCATGCACCTTAGTATTATCTCACTTCTGCAAAGTAACCCTAAGTGAAACATTATTTTTGGCTCTTTTTCCGATCCCCGGCCGGTCTCAATTTTAATTTGCTGACTTCCATCAAAGGTATTATGCCGGCTTTATAGATAAAGCAGAAGGAACAAAGGTTCAAACTGGAACAAACCAGTCCACAAACACAAAACTGGCACCCCACCCGGGACCAGACAGCACGCGACACCCCAAAAAAAAACAGCAGCCAAATAGCACGGGACTACTACACTGCTGACACCCAAAACGGCGAGCCACAACCAAGAACAGACCGGCTTCGAGATACAATCAGAAGAAAACTGAAGGGGAAAACGAAGGGAGGAGCAGAGCCACTGTCAGCCGATGCCGGACGGGTCAGGTTGCTGATGCTCCAGCCAAAGCGCCAGCGATCTTAGATTTGTAGTGAGCTTGTCCACGTCCAGCCTGTCTTGGGGATTACCCAGAAGGCACCATCGCTGCAACATATAAGAGAATTTGAAAATAAGCGTGTTAGAGCAGAGGCACCGGTCTCAATTTTAATTTGCTGACTTCGAATATGCTTCCACGCACGGCCCTAGCTAGCTAGAGAGGTGGCAATAATTCCGAGTCGTTCGGAAGAGGGGAGATCGATGCTTCAATATATGGCTAGCCGTGCACGTACTCATCTGTGGTGCAACTAAAGGTGTGCAAGGCAATACATTTAAGCAACCAATCATCACACGGCGTTATTATTGGGGAGTGTTAGTACAATATCTTGCTGAATCGCTACACCATACGCTGCTCAAGTGCAATGTTGCTTGAAAGTTGTTCAGCTTGCACACAATTAAGCCGAAAGAAGTGCATGTACAACAGGAAAGCTTTAGTTCAATTCCTCCTAAGCTTCACAATGTACTTAGGTACCAGTCACAAATGTAGGTAGCCACAAATAAGTAGAGTTCGTTCTGGACCATCAAAATTCATAACGAATTGAAGGTCTCCAAAAATTAACTTCTTGTTGTTGTATGTTTATTATGAAACGTTTTTCCACTAAGGGCTACGCCCGAATTTCATTAGCTTTTCAACCAACGAAATTACAAAGTCTGTAAAGTAACTGATCAGTTCTGAGCCTGAGACTTACACCGAACCAAATTTATTATCAAACGTACCTAGCAAAAAACGTACACTTTTATGAAGAAATTGCTCTGCGCGCCGAAACAAGTCCTATAATTTTCTCCCGAAGCAAAAGTACTAGTAATGCGTAACTGAAGTTCGTTTGATTGGATGGAGTAGCCGAGTAGTAGTCGGCAGTCGACTTCTCTTGATTAATTATAATCATCTCAATCAAAAGCTTGCTGTTAGGCGAAGAAATACAAGATGCTTGGATATGCATGGTTTGTGCTGGACGTCTGTATCCAGCTCGTTTCGATCATGGGGGATTGGGGGATACAGATTGGAAGTACTCCCTCCATCCCTAAATGTATGTCGTTCTCGCTTCCCGAGAAACATCTTTGATCAAATATATAAAAATATATATTAATATAGTTCGTTTGATTGGATGGAGTAGCCGAGTAGTAGTCGGCAGTCGACTTCTCTTGATTAATTATAATCATCTCAATCAAAAGCTTGCTGTTAGGCGAAGAAATACAAGATGCTTGGATATGCATGGTTTGTGCTGGACGTCTGTATCCAGCTCGTTTCGATCATGGGGGATTGGGGGATACAGATTGGAAGTACTCCCTCCATCCCTAAATGTATGTCGTTCTCGCTTCCCGAGAAACATCTTTGATCAAATATATAAAAATATATATTAATATTTATA
>OAMR01000572.1:603524-635477 GCA_900205405.1 Echinochloa crus-galli | reverse complement strand
ATCTATAAAACCTATATAATTGGTACCCACTAACAGGTCATAGTTGATTTCTCTCAACATAAAATCTATATAATTGGTACCCACTAACAGGTCATAGTTGATTTCTCTCAACATAAAATCTATATAATTGGTACCCACTAACAGGTCATAGTTGATTTCTCTCAACATAAAATCTATATAATTGGTACCCACTAACAGGTCATAGTTGATTTCTCTCAACATAAAATCTATATAATTGGTACCCACTAACAGGTCATAGTTGATTTCTCTCAACATGCAAGATGTCCACGTCACCATCCACTAGATCTTTTTAATGTAAGTTGTTCACATCACCATCCACTGGAACTATAAATTTATGTCTTTTACTGATTTTCTGCGGCTATGCATTATGTTAGTCTTTACGAGTACCATGCTACAAATTTCTAAGTAGTTCTCTCTCAATAATATGAATGTGTTTTCTTCTATATTATTGTTTAAAAAAATATCATGCAATCATTTTAATGTTTCTACTTTCAAATTGCATCTTCAAATTTTGTATAAAAATTTCCGTAGCAACGCGCGGGTACCATCTGTGGTTTTCTATTGCTGCGCTCACGGAAAAGTCTGTTGCTGCATATATACGAGGATTAATTTTGATCCCTACGGAAGAAGAAAGAAAGGTCAAGGCTGAGTGCGCACGGGATGAAAGCCCATATTTAACCCAAGTTGTCTAGCTACTGGCTTATTTATCGGCTCAGACTATGACCGAGACGAGACGACTGGGATCAGGATTTCCTAGACGAGGACGACGACGGCACGTGCTAAACTAAACCCCGTTCCGCCCCGTGCTCCGGTGCACCGACGGCCGACGGCACCGTGTGTGGCGGCGGCGGCGGCGGGCTGACAAGTTTACACGTTGATTGTTTCAAGTTGACGTACGCGGTCAACACGCTGGGTCCTCTCGTCTCGTCACTCGTCAGCCAGCCCTGGTCCGTGGCTCCGTCCTTGGCCTCCTATAGCTAGCTACCCCGATGTACTCCCTCCGTCCCTAAATGTATGTCGTTCTCGCTTCCCGAGAAACATCTTTGATCAAATATATAAAAATATATATTAATATTTATAGTACATAATATATACCATTAGATAGATATTTGAATCTAGTTTTTTAATAAATTTATTTGGAGATTAAAATGTTGCACGTATTTTCTACGAATCGAATCTAAATCGTGGCACGAAAACCAACGGCGACCTACATTAAGGGACAGAGGGAGTACCAATCTTGAGCGTGTGCAGCATGTCGGCAAACTTGCGTGCCACGTCAGTAGCCCATGGGGGTATTGTGCACCGGAAAGGCAAAGCACATGTGCTCGGAAAGAAAGAAATAAGCTGCTCTTCGCTGTTTATTTCTTGCTGTGGTATAGTCTGATGACAAGCGCCCGAAACTGCCGATCAGATGAACCAAATGAGAATGGCAAAAGTATGTCCAATACTAATCATTTGTTCCAAAAATATAGTTACTGTTTAGATTTGTTCTGAATGAAATGCCCCTGTGCATCTTTCTTATTGTGTGGACATGGTGCACATCACGCATTTTGTAAAGGGTATATATAAGCTGATCAAAGCCCAAGTAAGATTTCATCGAGCCTGGACCAAATCATGAAGGCGGGGCCAGGCAGGCTCGCTCGAACCACACGTGTGTTGTTATAAAAAAAACCCGGCCCACTATAAAAGGCGGGGTGGCCCGTGTATAAGCCCATGACAGAGGGATTGAGCCTGGCCTAACGTTCCGATCCGTCTCGGACTCGTCAAACCCCTCGATATAACGCGGCCCGGCGACACCGCAGGCTGGCACGCGCGCGATTGCTGCGACAGATCGTCATCGTCTTCCTCAATCCTCATCACAATCGATCGGACCGGATCCCCATCCACCCGTAGCTCCGCCGCCATGGAGCTCTCACCGGAGGACGTTGCGCCGCCACTGGAGCTGGACGACGAAGGCGAGCGGAGGAGAGCCGAGGCCAACGGTACGTCCACGCATCGCAGCGTCTCTGATCTTTTCCCCAAAACCTGATCAATTTCCCCCGTTTTCCTTTGGAACTGACCGCCGGCGAATAATACCTGCGGCAGGGTTCCACCTGTTCCTGGGCAACCTGGGCGTGGAGGTGGACGAGGCCTTCCTGGCGCGGGTCTTCTCCAAATTCGCCTCCTACGTCCCGGGCTCGGCGCGGGTGAAGCGGGAGCCCGACGGGACCACGCGGTGCTACGGGTACGTCACCTTCTCGGAGCGGCGGGACATCGTGGCGGCGGTGGCCGAGTTCGACGGCAAGCTCATCGGGACCGGGCGGGTCAGGCTCTCGTCCTTCCTGCACAACGCGGAGGCCAGGGCGTTGTCGCCGGCGCAGCTGCGGGAGCGGTGCGAGATGCGGAAGCGCCTGTTCCAGGAGCGGTTTCGCAGGATGGAGGAGGAGAAGCGCCGCGTGGCCATCTGGAAGTGATGATGGCGCTTGCCCGTGTGTGCTAGAATGTAATAAGATGAAGAATTATCAGCTATTCGAATAATGATTTAGGGATGATCATAATACTGGTTTGATCTGCAAGACCGCTCGTGCGACCAGCATGTTTAATCTAAATCTATATCTTTATACCTAATATAAAGAAATAAGAATTAGATCTGCCGTGCGTCATAATTTTATAAAAAATCTCTAATATTTATAAAAATTAACTTATATTTTTTCTTCCAGTTTAATCGTTCGGTTCCGCTTCTGTCCGTACGTACTCCCTCCCCAACCGCGCCGGCCATGAGTCCGGTTGCTGCGGTCTCCCCCGGCTGGAATCGGCCTGTGGCAAACAAATATGAATCGGATCAGAATTCCATATTGAAATCAAGCCAATCTTTAAAATAAAAGGAAAACAATCAATCAAAGTAAGTAAAGAGGAGAATTCGGTAGCGCTGTGCAAGATTTTGAGATTGCATTACAAAGAGGGTCTCCATCGTAATGCTCCCTGCCTCTGCCTCTTGCGCCGCGTTGGTGCCATCAGTTGTGGATCGATGCACAACAGACAGCTAGAGCAGGTGAGCCGGGCTGCGGAGGAGAAGCTTGGCGGAGGGAGGCTCGGCACTCGGCATCACGGGCTTGCAGGCAGAGCAGCAGAGGGGAGGAAGTGGACGGAGGTGCCAAGAAAGAGAAGCTCGGGAAAAAGGGAAAATTGATGAAAGGATAAGGCTGTGAGAGCGGATGCGTTGTCGATGATGCATCGTTATTGCCCCATGCATCGCTGGAAGTGACGCACCGCCAATGCTGAGTTGGTTAAGTACCGTGCGGTGGCCACGGTAGTCTTCTGATGGCTGTCCCGGTAATTAATATGCCTACTGAACACGGGGGGCATGACATGCATGAGTGAAGTCTGGCCTCCTCTGTGGCACGTAGAACAATAGTTCTTTTTTACTTCGAATCTTCGATGATGAAAAAGCTAATACACATGCATACAAGAATGATCTAGGAAAGGTTTTTAATGAGTTAATTATCTTGATGAGCTCTTCAATACATACAGTTCAATTTGTACTTTAAAAGTAACTTAAATAGTGTTTCATTTTATTTCTCTTCGTATCTGTTTATACTAAAATTACATTTATTCATACTATGTATTAGTAAAAAACTCGTTCTATCGCATGGAAGAAGGGATAAAGATGAAATTAATGAAAACCAAATGAACATGTCCCCATGAAGTTATATTTTTCACAAATCGAACTCTAAATGCTAAACCTAAACTAAAGGTGGAAGGCGCGCGAATATTTTGTTTGGATGTCATCGCTTTAGCCGTATGTTACATCTTTGGCTATGCCATGCGTATCACCGTCATTTTTATTGCCACCGCTCGTTTATACCCGTTACAACACATGTGCACGATTGCTAATAATATTAAAGCAAGGATTGATTCAGCTCTACGTCATAATTTTATAAAAAATCTCCCTAATATTAATAGAAATTAATATATAACAATACTACGAGGACGTGTGTAAGATCCAAGGATGGCGATCTCGGCGACCTGGGCTCCCCTCGTACTCCTCCATGGTGATCTCTGATCCTTCCCATGGCGGATCTCCCTGGTCTGGATTTCAGGCATGGCCTGGAGTTCCAGGCGCCGGTTCGTTCAAGGTTTGGCCCTTCTTCCTCTGTCACCTCCCCTGATCCGGCACTGGATTTCCTCTTGGTGGCCTCCTTCTCCCGTGCCATCTTCCGGCTTGAAATTGATGTGGTTGCTTTGGTTCTCCAATCAGTGTTGGGTGGGAATTCTCTGAATTTTCGTGTCACTCATCTTGCTGACCGTTCGTTCAGTTTTTCTGTGGCCTCCAAATATGTGGGACTTCTAGTTCATCGTTTGAACAAATTTAGTTGCAAGAGCTTTGCTATTCACTTCACCCTCTGGAGGGATGGTGGCCCTGATTTTCTCAAGGAGATAGCTCGTTGGGAGCGAGAGTTAGAGGCTGCATGGCAGCCTGCTCGGCGTTCCAAGAGACATAGCTATGCGGAGGTTGTTATGCAACCTGCTACTGCCAAAACCCATGGATATGTTTTCCAGCGCTTGTCTTTCCCCTCATCTTACTTTGAACCAAATTATGAGGATTTTCTCCATGGCAGCGCTAGTTCTAGCTCAAGAGGAGCCTGTTCTTCACGGAGCTATTCAAATTTTAAATCCATGCCGGCTTCCTTGCGTCCTCCTGTTGTAAAAGCGCCAGAAATGTTGTTTCCGTTGCCTCTCCCGACATCATCTAATCGTGGCATGCAATCAGTAGATCAGGTGTAAATCATGCTTTTTTTTATAGACACGTGGCGCGTTTTTGTAAGGCAAGAAAATCTCAAGTGTACTGGCCGAATGCAAGGGTGGCCCACACCAAGGTAGCTGAAGATTCCGGGCCCCCCTTTAATTCTCCTCTGGAGTCGGGTCTTCCATCTTCCACGGCCCAGTCCTCGCACCCTCCGCCCGACCGCCCCATCCCCTCCTCTGCCGCCTCCCTCTCCATTGTTCTTCCATGAGTTATAGGTATTATTCTCTAACCGTACGGTCAAAGGCCTCATTAAATTTGTCTCGTGAATTAGCTCATGGGTTGTGAAGATAGTTTTGTAAACTGACTTTATTTGATACCCTTAATTAGTGGTCAAACGTGTGTGTAAAACTTTAAAAAAAAACACGCGGCGAGAAAAAAAATGCGCGGAGTGGAAAAAGTGACGGGGATGGGTGGATTGAGAGTGCGGAAAAGAGGCTCATATTTGACTCAGAATAGCTTCTATTTTGAATACTTAAAAAAATTAGATATATGATAGGACCACTGTTGGAGCACTGTTGCTTTGTACATAAAATTAGTTATTTAGAGTAGTTTTTATTACTCTTGAAGATGCTCTACCGAGGAGTCCCCTTTCAAGTGGCGCAATCTTTCTTTTATAATTGAGGGGGGAAGAGTAGTGCTAGCTTGGCAGACAGGGAGGCGTCATTCGTGGTGCAGAAGTTTTTTTTTGGATAACATTTTTGTCAAAGAAAAGCTTGGGTAGAAGTACAATTAAACCCTCTCAACCATTAACGCGTCTGATTTACCACTCTATGGCCTTATTTAGATGCCAAAAGCAACTCCCAAATATACTATAAAAAAGAAAATTTTCTATCACATCAAAATGTTATAACATGTATAGAGTACTAAATGTAGATGAAATCAAAAATTAATTGTACAGTTTTGTTGTACTCTGCGAGACGAACATTTTAAGCCTAATTAATCAATTTTGAATAATTTTTTCACAAATACAAACGAAATGATACAATAGCACAATGATTACGAAGTAACATCTTACTCCCAAATTTAACCTCTCAATTCTAACATCGCCTCTGACTGACGTGAATGTATGTCAAAACCGTCTAGAGGTTAAGTCGGATAGTTTCAATAGTTGAGGGGAGATAAAAAAACTCTGTTTTTTTAGAAGGTGAGAAATCATACTTTGCGGACAGTTGAGGTGTGAAATGAACTTTTACTTTTTTATTTTTTAGCAACTCTTTATTTATCAAAGCCGGTCTGTGATTATCTGTTTTTTTGGGGTCTGTGTTATGGGGGATCTTATATGGCTTCTATGTGATAGTTAAGCAACATGACTTAGAAGCCCATTTATATGTTGTGTGATGAAAATGGGTGGCCCGTGAAAGTAGCCGTGAAGCCCAGCCAAGGCCCAGGCCAAGAGGTGTTCAAGTCGCTGGAGAGCCTGTCGCGGAATCCCCCCGATTCCCTTCCCTTTTGCTTCCTCTTACCCGGGGGATTCAGCTCGACTGCTCGAGCCTCCCCCCTCCGGCACGCCGCCATGGAGGCTCGCCGCTCCTCCAGACCCGGGTCAGGGTCCGGTCCCCACGGACCCGAACCCAAACTCGAGCGCGCGCTCGTGGTCGAGCCGTTGAGCCCTTTGCTCTCTGGCTGCGATCTCCAAGCGCGCGTCTCCGACATCTCCCCCCAACCCCTATATAAACCCCCGTAGGACGACAGAATGCAACGCCACGGGTTCCCTTCCTCGAATCAAGAACAGCGGGTTCCCTTCCTCGAATCAAGAACAGCTTCCACAAGAACGCGCGAGGGGGAAGAGAACAGCTTCCACAAGAACGCGCGAGGGGGAAGAGAAGCCGTGTTGCCGAGAGTTCTTCCAGGAAGAAGAGGACTAGAAGCTTGGGGCAGTTCAGGGGCCGGTCCAAGATGGTGTCGGGCGTCACCATCGATCCCGACGAGGGGGTCTTTGAGGACTACAAGGATCAAGCTATGGTAGGTTTCTTGTTATTGGTATGCAAACGGGAGGATTCTTGATGAATTCGGTTCTTTTCTTTGGGGGAATGCTGTACAAATTTGGGCAGTCGTAACGTGCTTAGCCGCTGGCGCGGTATTAGGCTTAGTTCTTCATTAACTGGTCAAATTTTACAGCCTTTCTGTTCGCATCAAAGATTTGATCCCCGCACCTTGCATTGTTGTCCTGCGCCCTGCTATTCTTTCGGGGATTGTTTCTGTAAATGTGGTTTCCCTCCATCAAATAGGAATTACAGTTCTTGATGACACTTCTCAACGTTACCTTAGTTAGAAATATTCTCTTTTGCAGTAATCATATAGTGGTCTTGTCAAACCTAACCCATGAAAGATTTCTTTGGTTTATCTGAAATCTGTTCTATACTTGATACTGATGAATTGGCTCTCTTCCGGTTATAATATATCTGCAACGATTTTTTGAGGACTACAGGGATGAATCCTTGGCATGCTTCTTGTTATTGGTATGCAATGTGAGGGTTCTTGATGAACTCGTTTCTTTTCTTTGGGGGAATGATGTAAAAATTGGCCTTATTTTGCATGAAAGAGCACTTTGAACTTACTTGAGCGGTTGGTGTGGTAGTAGGCTTAGTTCTTGATTAACTGCTAAATTTTCTAGACTTTCTTTTCGCACCAAAGATTTGATCACCGCACCTTGCATTGTTGTCATGCGCCCTGGTATTCTTTTGGGGAATGTTTCTGTAAATGTAGTTTCCTTCCAACAAATAGAAATGATGCTGCAAGAACAGTTCTTGCTGACACTTCTTAATGCTACCATATTTAGAAATACTCTCTTTAGCAGTAATAATATAGAGGTCTTATCAAACCTAAGCCATGAAAGATTTCTTTTGGTTTATCTGAAATTGGTTCTATACTTGATACTGAAGAAAGAATAGGCTCTCTTCCAGTTATAATATATCCGCAATGGTTTCTATAATCTTCATACTGAAGAATAGGTTAGCAAGGTTACTTCATCTTTAATATATACTGTTTTACAATAAACATTGATCTTTGGATAAATCCCTTTGTTAGTATGTGGAATTTTACCAAATCATTTTGAGCTCATGTACATATTTCTTAACTCTTCATAAATTTGATTGATTTTATGTTTAGTTATCAGAACAGACCATCCTGTCAGTAGAAAATATGTTATTTGTTTCAGTATGGTGCTACCTGAGATTTCTTGTTTGTACCAAACAGACCATGATTTTGTTTATTTACTTTAATTATATAAAAACATAGGCCTCCTAAAAGCATTATTGCACATTGCATAGTATAGACATGACATGAATATACCCTGGTTGTTTCAAAGAGGAAAAGTCATGGATACATCTGTCAGTTTCCCTGAGGTGGATAGTAATTAGCAGAAGACTATGGTACTCTGTGTGGTGGTGGCGTCTTGTTGAACATGCAATCTTTACTGCTTGGACGCAGAACATATTATGCTGTTTTTACCTGTGAGGTGAACATGATACAGAAAGAGCTTGTTGATTGAAAGTTAGTGACAATTGGCCCATTTCAGTAACTGCCTACCTTTTCTGGGATTATCACCAAAAACTTGTTCTGCAGTGAATTTAAATCATATAAATTTTAATGCTTGGATTTGATTTCAAACTCATCCCATATGGTTAGGCTGTATTGCAGTCAAGCGTGTTTTGTATTTTCATTTTTCGTCATATACTCCATATTTGTGTTATTCGATTTCCTTTGGGCTTTATAATATAAACTGAAAAATCATGTGTTGCACAGGTGGACTTTTTTGTTGATGGATTTGTTGATCTCAGAGGGATAATTTCTGACCAGAATCCCATTGGTAACCCTCCATCTTTTGTGATTATTCTCTTGCTGTCTAGATATTTACTCTGATACAACACTTTCTGCAGCCATCTCTTGGGTGTTCTCAATTGTAGAAGAACTAGTAAAATACTGCCATGGGCGAATCATCCGTAAGAATCTTATTCCTTCAGTTTCTGGGCCGCAACAATGCTTTTTTCACTGATGTTTCATTTCCTTGTGTACACTACAGAGTGTGATGCCTGTACCTATTCCACTGGATTCCGTGAAGTAACTTCTTGTTCTCATTAGTATTATCTTGGTAATTTTATAGAGTTCGATTGTCATTTACTTACAGGCTTACAAAGTTATATACCTACATGTTACAATAGATCCATTTGATGGTTGACCAGTCCGAAGAACCTCTAGTCCTTCCTGCAATAAGCCCAGCTGAGCACTTTAGCGTCATTGTACACCCTGCTGCAAGTGGGATGCCATACGATGCATATCTACTTGAGAGCAGGGTATTTACATTTTGATTTCTCCATCAAGGTTATATTGCCCATTTTAAGAATTTTTTTCTAATTATTTAGTCATTTGCTCTTAACAGGAAGCCTTTCATGGCAATAGGGCTGTCGGCATTACAGGCATCTCCACATATACCCGACCAGAAGGTATGCATAAGTTTTTAATTTTAAAACATATAGCTGGAAAAATTCTTCAGAGAAAATGCACTATCTAGTTGTGATGTCTTTCTGGTTTCCACCGCTTAAGCCGTTAACCAACTTGCACTGCAATATGTTCTTCTTTTTCTATATGTATTATTAGCTCCTAATGTAATCTTCAACTGAAATTGTTCAGGTATAGATTACTGCATTCAGATAGTTGATGATCTTAAAAGAAATCAAAACGCGATGGAAGTTGGTATGAACATTTTCTGACAGTGTTTTGTGCTGCTCTGAGTTCTACTTCTTTTCTACTTCAGTGCAAAATAAATCCAGTATTTATTTGGTATACATGTACCTTCTTTTCTGAACAGTAAGCAGCGGTTGGATCTATGGAAAAAATCAATATGCTATGGACGTTGTCCTGACCCATGCGAACACTGAATTTACTGATCTGTTGCCTGGGAGATCACGCTAGTAAGTCTTATTCAGCTTTAATAATTTGTTCTGTGTAATGTCATTGTAAACCATGTTCGGTATGTCTTTTACTACTGCATGGGAAGATGAAACCATATGTCTGTCTCACACCGAAGTTTTATATGTGCAAATCATAGTCTGTCTTGTCTTTTACTATTGCATGGGAAGTGGAAACCATGGTCTGTCTCACACCGAAGTTTTATATGTGCAAATCATAGTCTGTCTCTCACCAAAGTTTTATATGTCTGCGCCTTTTGATTTGTCCATTTCTCTTTCATCACACACCTGTTTTACTAATGAGCGTGCCTTCCAACAGCTGGAATTTCCACTCACGATGCAAGCTTCTACGCTGGCCCCTGGTGATGAGGTAGTGGTAACTTGTGAAAGGATCTCCAATGTGATTAGCTACAAGCAGAAGTGGAACACTGTAAAGCAAAGAAATGCTCTGACCGAAGCAGAAGAATCCTGCAGTTGTACTAACCTGAATGTGGTGGTCGTACGTTGCTTCATTCCCACCATTCACGTAGACACTTGGCTGTAAATAGACTGTTAAGAGCCATACATAGGTTGAGAGTTTGAGACCTTGCTGCTAGTATGTGAGTTTTATCACAAGGTCATGTGTAAACGGTAACTGCTGAAACAGCGCATGTAATATTCGTGGATGTGTGCTTGTGCTTTTACAACAGCACCGTAGTCATAGGCGTCCGGAAATGTAGTCTATCTGTACATGTACATGCATGCGAAATGCATCCCCATCATCTCTGTGCTGTAAGGGCCTACTTTTCATATCCTTGGCATATTTTGTTATATGGAGGCTCATACTGGCCCCTCCTGTAAGTGTTACGCCCTGTAATCCCTGAGGAAACTGATTAAATTTTATCTTTGGCCTACCATCTTCTCACTAGTAATGGTAAGAGCTAAATGACTGAATTCTGTAGTGCAGTACTATATGTTGACCGCTGTACTTTGGGGTAATAACAAAAGAATTTAGCACTAGCACGGACGAAGAAGGAGCGAGGCCAGCAAACAGATGGAATCCTGGCGCCACGCATTGGCATCGTCTGTAAACAAAGTGAGCAACCCATCTTGGATGTCACAGGATCTGGGAATTCAACTGCTCTCATTCAGTTCGTCAGAACGTCCTTGGTGTCGCCGCGTCCTTTGTTCCTCATCTTTACATTTCCGTTTTCACCGTCGGTTTTGGGCTTGTGGTGTTGAAATTTGAAACTCCATATATGGGCCGGCCTTCGTGACCGTTAGGGGCCCATGTCCACCTACAGCATATCTCCCACTTACAGGTGGGACCCACCTCGCGGGATCGCAAAACCATATCCTCTTCTTCCTCCCCTGGCACGGCGGCCACTTTGCCTTCCGCCCTTCCCCTTCTCCTCTTCCTCCCCCCTCCCCTCTCCCAAACCCTTCTAGAAGCTTCCAGAACCCCGCTCCCTGGCCTCCGGAGAAGCGGCGAGATGTACGGCCTCCTGACAGCCCCCTGCCCTCGGGCTCCGTTGCTGCGCGCCCTCCCGAGCCCATCCGCCCGCGCGCTCCCCAGAACCCTAGCCTTCCCGGCGCGCCCGCCGCCCCGCGGCCTCCGCATGTCCCCTCCTCGCGCGGCCGTGGAGGCGTCGGCGGCGGCCACGGCGCTGGGCGGGATGCTGGCGTCGCCGCTCTCTGCGCTGGAGGCCGGCCTGCGGAGCGTCAACCTCGCGCCCCTGCGCGCCCCCGTGGCGGCGGCGATGTCGGCGGCCGTGCGGTGGCTCGGCGTGTACCGGGAGGTGCTGCTCGTCGGCGTGCTGCTCTCCTGGTTCCCCAACATCCCCTGGGACCGCCAGCCCTTCTCGGCCCTGCGCGACCTCTGCGACCCCTTCCTCGCCCTCTGCCGCGAGGTCATGCCGCCGGTGTTCGGGCGCAAGCTCGACCTCAGCCCGCTCGTCGCGTTCATGGCGATTGACATCATCATTATGATCCTGCGCCCGCAGCCACGCATGTGATGGCTTTCTTCAGCAATGGTACTGATTTTCTTGCTTGCTTTGATTTCATGATTGAACATGGGTACTGGTTTATGAATTATGCAGTGAAACCTCAATTAGAGAAATTGACCATGTTATAAGGACCCTTTTGGCGTTGGTATCTTCATTTATTTTGCATAAACAGTGAGTTAGGTTGATCATGTTGTATGTGGCTATTGATTTGTACAATTGGTTGCTTTTGCAATGGGATAGCATGAATCGTGTCTTGTTGTGTCAGGTTGCATTTCTTAATGCTCCATTTGGGAAGATGCCGTGTGATTGATAAAGATCGCACAAACTTAATCTTTCTTGTTTGGTGAATCCACATGATTGTCCTGTGTAATTTAGCTGTGTTGAGAATAGGAATGTATATCGCATTGATCTATGCATGTTTCTTGAGTGTGTATACAGAACATGTTTGGTCAGATGTCGCGGTACAATCTGTCATTTTTTGATCCTGCACATGGATCTCATGTCGTACACAATATCTCCATATTCATCCTGTATATTTAGGTAAATGCAAGTATGAGTGAAATTCTGTTCTATGGCTTATGGATCTGGCATGGTTTATGATGGTGTTGAAGTTTGCGATTCTGTTTCACTAGTTTAATAAGTGAAAGTTGGCAACATATATTCATGATGTTAAAAATTGTTTCTACTGGTGGTGCCATTCATTCCTACTCATCTATCCATTGGTGATTGGTATTTTAGATTTTCCAACCATGTTGACCTTTGGGAAGTCTTGAAGTGAACCCACACATGGGGACTTCACAACCCACTGCCATATCTGCATTTTTTTTATCTATCCTATTCTTATCGCACATTTATTCATTAAGTATTAGTGACTTAAATGTCTGAAAAAGTTACTACTACATCCCAGACTATTGCAGAACTTATTGCTGAATTCTGGATAGGCTAGTCAGATAGCATATGCTAAATGGGAATCGACTAGTTGAACCATGAATAGATGTGGAAGGTCTTTTCCCGCAATTTGGTCAAAGGATAAATGTAAAATGTAGGTGCTACATCTACGGTAGCTAATTGGGAACGTTGACACCGCATATTTGGTTTCATTTCTGGACCATCATATTGGCTATTGCCATAAACTATTGGTGTTATCACATTGTCAGATCTGGTCCTGGTTTATCACTGTTGAGTAGAGTATTTCACCAACAGTTTCTCATTTCTGTGACAATCAATTATTGTCATGTGACCAAATTTCTGAGTAATTGTGAAATAAGATAGTTTCATATTCTGTGCTCTTTTAGCTTACTTGTTGCCGTTGGAGCTTGATTTTCTCAACTGCTTTGCATTGCTACGTATTGCATGCTTCAATGCTGATACTTCGAAGTTGCACTGAACATATACATTAATGCAGATATAATAAGAAAAAGGTTTCTGGTGTAGTTTGCAGGAGTTAGACATTCGGAATGTAGTTGGGGCATCCAATTTTCCGGCCTGATCTAGAAGAAATCCCATTACTCTATTAGAGTCAGTCTTTGAACCTATTAACTCAGGACTATTTTATGACGTGGCAAAACCTGTCTTGAAGCTTAACTTCCACTGAAGCAACCCCCCTTTTCTTCCCTATTTCCATCTCATTAAGGTTACTGCTGTACTTTGTAGTTAAATGAGCATGCCCTTTGCATCCTGTGGGAACATAATAGGGTTTGTTAGTTCCATGGCGGTGCTGAGCCGCTTTAGCTGATTCCGAGTGGTGGTCACTTGTTCTTGCTGTGATGCTAATGCATCTATCCCATTCAAGTTCAGATTGCATAGAATAGATAGTGATCGCATGAGTCAGCCAAAGCAACACAGATTGCATAAAGTAGATGGTGATGACATCAGTTAGCCAAAGCGACACAATCGTACTCTTTGTGAGTAGACTGATTATTCTCTCTATTAGGGGTCTTGGTATTCATAATGCTTCTAAATTGTTGTGCATAAGCAATATTTAATTTGGTTACCGTTGCAGTCACGGTAGCTGAATTGATAACTGGATGCATTAGTAACTGTTCTTTAATAGCTAATTGAGAAATAGAATGCTGTATTACCCTATTCCCGACCACCATGTGTAAATGATAAATGCGAAGTAGGTTGATTACGGAATGGTAACACTTCAAATGAGAGAAACATGGTTAAAGGTTGGACGTTCACGTGTCATCATTTGGAGAGGGTTCAAAATGGTTGACTGAAAGAGGTCTTGTAATTTTTTTTTTCATTTATAAGATCCTTCGTATTTGCCCCCATGTCCCAAGTATGGTTCCAAATAAGACAGGTATCCTTGTATTGAGGTGTCTGTTAGGATTGTTTGTACACCAAAAGTGATCTGAAGAAATATTCATGCCAAAATAAGATTATTCCTATCATCTGTTAGGATTGTTTGTATTGAAGTTTTTTGACCAAATCGTGTAAAGTTTCTTAATTTTGTTTACTAGCAGTTTTTTATAAGCCCAATTCTTATATATTTCTGCAAATAAGATTATTCTTATCATTTGTATTCACATTGCAGATTGATGTTGCAGGGACTGGACAACGGTGGTTGGTATGTTAGATTTTGACTAAGGGGACAATGGATCATATGCTATTTTTGGTCACCAGAAGGCAAAGAAAGCTGCTGCTTACTTCTACCATGGCAGGAAAGTGGCTGTTGGATGGATTAGCTTGCGATCCCAGTATAGCTGTTACGAGGGTAGTAGTGCAATGTGAATCGTTTTGAGAGATCTCTAGACAAGTGTAGCTTCGTTGCTAAAACTTCTTTCGTCTGTGGTGTTTAGTGGTCGCAGTAGTAATATACGTGTTGGCCATATATTGCAGTTTTAGTCGTACCCATTTAATCCATCTATTATATTGTCTGAAAGCATAATCTGCATCACCTTTTTGGTGTCATCTACTCCGTGGATAATTGGGTCTTGAGTGAGAACGACAAAGTGCCCCTCTGAATCAAAGGAACTTTCACATGATTTTTTATGATCTAGTAATCCATTTATGACTTGATCCTGTCCTAGCATGTGGAAGTCAGGGTAAGACTAACCATTTCCCTCCGAATTGTTACAAATCTTTCGTAATACCAGTGAAACCAGCCGCGTAAGCTGATTATACCTACATATCTTTTTTTCCGGGTATATATCAATCCCTGATACCCCTTTTGGAATTTATAAATGTGTTCACATGATACGGTTGAGAGAGTTAAGGCATAATTGAATCACATGACCACAACTTTGACTGAGTCAGACTGAACACCCGCGTCAATATTTTTAAGCATGCTATTAGCTGTTGCCTTCAAGGGCACCTATCCGGGTATGTTCGAGAAATTTCTTAGAAACAGGAAGCTGGCAATTTCCCTTAGAAAGAAAATGCAGGCAGCCGCCTAACTTGATTTCTGCTATGCCGCTTGGCAGTCAGAGGTCACACCTACTACGGATATTTGCCCGTCACCAATTTCTTCGAGATTTTGACAATAGCATGTAAATTCGGCCCAGAAGCATGTAAATTCTGATCATCAAATGGTAAGAGATTTACATAGACCTATGCTAAAATTCTCAATCTGATTCAGAATTTGAGTCTTTTTAGGATACCTGCCGGTCACTTTTCAGATTTTGATGATCATCAAATGGTAAAAGACTACACTTTCAAATTCTAAATCTATTAGGCTCTATTTGAGAAATGGAGTATTGAAATGGATTAGATGGAGTTGGAGTGGAGTAATTTTCTTTTCAAGTCATAATCTTCCTCAGTCTCTTTCAATCTCTCTCGATACTCTTCAACCTTCTATTTTTCAAATAAAATCTTAGGTGTTACTTTAAAAAAACAAAGCCGTTATCTGTATTTCTATCATTCTACGGAACTGTATTTCACTGACACCTTTTTTTTACCGCGCGGAAACCCTCGTTTATCTGCACCGGTGAAACCGCATCTCATTTTGTGGGATCA
This sequence comes from Echinochloa crus-galli, assembly GCA_900205405.1. NCBI lineage: Eukaryota > Viridiplantae > Streptophyta > Magnoliopsida > Poales > Poaceae > Echinochloa > Echinochloa crus-galli. The sequence continues at coordinate 619,818 of OAMR01000572.1, read as the reverse complement.
CTGCAGAACGAACAGTCCACGAGTCGATCTGGAGTCAGGACCATGGGGATCGATCGCCCCAACGGCCAGTAGCTACCGTTCCCTCCAACCTTCCCGCCGGCACCAAACGACACGTCGCCACGCCACCCGCCGATGCCCTCGTAAACCCCGCGCATTAACTATTCGCGCAATCCACAGCGGATAAACACGGCCTCGCCTCGCACCCGCATGTTCCCGTCTCCCGCGGCATATACCTCGCACCGACGCGTGGGCCCACCACCAACTGCCCCCTCCCGCCGCCTCTGACATCTGGGGCCCACAGTCTCGCGCCCCACTTGTCAGCCTCACGGGCGCCTCCTCCTAAAGAAAACTCCCTCTTCCCAGCTGTCTCTCTTTCCTCTTCACCCCCCCTCTCTCTCTCTCCATTTTTGCGAGGAAGAAAGAAAAAAAAGGAGAGGGGGGATTGGAGGGGATCGAGGGTTGAAGAAGCCTTCCGCGAGGGCGGCGTGCGGCCGGCAATGGCGGGGTGGTGCGAGGAGGCGGTGGCGCTGCTGCGGCGGCCGGCGGTGGCGGAGATGGCCGTGGACGTGCTGCTGTGCGCGGTGCCGATCTGGGCGGCCGTCATGATCGGCCTCGCCGTGGGCTGGTCGTGGCGCCCGCGCTGGACGGGGCTGCTCTTCCTCGGCCTCCGCAGCCGCCTCAGGCTCCTCTGGGTGCCCCCCGGGTTCGGCGCGCGGAGGCTCTGGCTCGCCTGCACCGCGCTCTCCGCCTGCTCCGTCGCGCCCAGGCTCCTCTCCTCCGCCTTCCGACGGTGCCGGGGGAAGCACCAGGACAAGGTCTCTCCCGAGGACGACGCCGCCGCTGCAGCCGGGGACGATGGAGGGTGCGCCGACGGCAGGTGAGACTGTACGGGTTGAATCGTTCTGTGCTGGCTGGCGGGTTCGGTTGGCGGGGGTAGGTGGCGGAAATGCGGCATCTGTCCTATCATGGTGACTGTTGGAGGAGAGGTGTGCTTCAGTTGGAATTGAATTGAATGGTCCTGCGATTCAGTCGGCCGTGACATATACTGAAGGCGGTTTAGGCGATTTGATTCCGTGTCAAAATTACTCTATTCCAGCTGAATTGATGGAGTGACACATGTTGGCACAGCACGGTTGGACAGGAAGACGTGTTTGTTTTCTGATTTGTGACATGATGGATGCTGGATATTTGTGGTGTTGCTGATAGTATTAGTACATTGTACAGGTTCTAAGGAGAGATTTTGATATTTGGGACTCAATTCGTGCGCAATTCAAGATTTGCCACCGCTATCACAATGACATGTGGGATCATTCTGAGTCAATGATATGCGGGCCAGGGTGCCAAATCTTAAGAGGCTCACGAATTCAGTGGCAAATCTTGAAATTTCTCGGTTCTAAGTGTTGGAGGTGTTGCTGGTAGTAGATTGGTATAGGGGCTAAGTGATGCCATTTCAGATTTATCGGGTCCATGAAAACTTGCTATCTATGTAGGTTATAGTGATTTGATGGCCGGTTAGTTTTGCTCAGTTTGAACCATACAAGGTTTTACAGCATGAACTTGCCTGCTGTTTGGAACTTTGGATTGATCACTGTTTTGGTAGCTCATCCTTTTTCGCAGGGTTTAGTTTTCGTAATGTTCTCAAAGTAGAAGCAACTAGAACAGAAGTACATCACGCCACTTGTGCTTTCGGCATAAGAGTGCACCACGAATTCCATCTTCTTAATTTGATTCTAATTTTCTAATAATTTAGCTTTCTGCAGTGAAATATTTGTTAATTTTGTTATATTTCATTAACCACAGGACAATATTTGAGGGCGAGCATGATTCTGTCACCGAGAAGGACCTAGAACATCTGCTTCAACTTTTAGATAACAAGGAGAGCGGAGATACAGCGTGGCAGAATTTGATGGAGCGCACAACCTCCAACATGACGTACAAGGCCTGGCGGCGTGAGCCTGAGGTTTGTTTTGCTAGTAGGATGGTAAAAAGAGAAATAGACACTAAGAATTTAGGACATTATAGAACGTACAATTATAATGAATGGGAGGTGTCTGAATGCAAAGAATGATTCTGGGTGTTAAATTAAAATGAGCAATGGCTAGGATTTTAATTTTTGGAATGCAATCATGTCCCTTTTCTCATGGTAATACTATCAGCTCATTGGCCTGCGGCATGATACAAACCATGTGTCTGTTTAAGTGTTTACTGTACTCTCTCTTGGATTCTAGCATTTTCTTTAGCGAATCTACATAATCTGAAAGAAAAGCAGACAAAGTATTCAAATGAGAGGCAATATATCAGCTTTTCAATGCAAACTGGAATGCTGATATCATATATTTTGATCACCTCTTTTCCCGCTACTTAATCTACATAAAATTCCATATCATGATTAAATGTTTTATCATAATTCCTTCGTATACATCTATTGAGTTTATCTTAAATGTGTTTAGGGGGGACCTATAATGTACTGCAGCCGCACTATTTTTGAGGATGCTACTCCTGAACTGGTTAGAGATTTTTTCTGGGATGGTGATTTTCGTCTTAAGTGGGATCCCATGCTCGCATATTGTAAAACTTTGGATGAGTTCCCTCAGAATGGAACCACGATTGTTCACTGGATAAAAAAGGTTTGACCAGCTCCGTTGTGCCTTGTGTACCTTCATGCTAAGCCTCACAGTTCCAACATGTTGTTTGTTTTCCAGTTCCCATTCTTTTGCAGTGATCGTGAATACATCTTTGGAGGGCGCATATGGGAATCCGGGAAGACTTACTATTGTGTTACAAAGGTACATGTACAAAAATATTTTTGCTCGGTAGATACTTCTACTTATGTAATGTTATGCTCCCTCCATTATCTAAAAAAGATCCATCTTATTTTATTACCGAAGATGAAAAACTTTATGCTCCCTTTATATTTCCTGCTCAATTGTTATGCTTTACTTTTAACCTTGCACCTATTGCATGAAATTTATTCTGCCCCTTTTTTCTCCAAAAGGTTGTTTGCTCTGTATTTAATATAATATTCTTGTTCTGAGCTTTTATGCTGTTTGATCATGGAAACTTTTCAGCAGCAGCTTTGTAATTGACCTGGACCCAATACAATGCTCCCTTTCCCAAAGAGTGATAATTCTCAAGATTTTCTTTGCTGTCCACAAAGCAATAAATTCTCAAGATTTTCTTCACTGTCCACAAAACAATAATACAAAAGTAGGCTATTCAATTAGTAAACCATTTTATTATCCGCCAGCATGATGTTTGTTGAAGTTATTATCTATCAGCATCTTTTAAAATTGAACTACATGTCTTTTATGAATTTTTCTAGGTCTAGGAGGAGATTAATATACCTTAATAGCTATGTTCCTTTTCTAATTGTGACATGCTAGAGTTTTAGGAAACAAGAGATTTGACTTGTACAAGATTAAGAGAACATTTCACTGGGTCATGTACTGTTGAGAGTAGCTGATTGGAGCATATACCCTGTAGCATGACATAGATTGAACTGATGCGAGTCAAGATTGAACCAACATACTGACAAGTGACAAACATCTTAAGTTTACCTATTTGTTGTAAAATTCTCACACATGTCTTTCTGGGTAATCAAATCTTTGCTCTCCGCACATATTCAGGTGCCTCCTTGTATTGCATGCTCGCCCAATCAGGATAAGCTTCTCAGGGATTTTCATATGTTGGAACTGCTGTCTGTAAGGGTAGATATTGGTTGTGACTACCGAGCACTCACAATCTCCATTTGCAGGGTGTGCCTTACCTATCTTTGCCAAAGAAGGAAAAACCAAGGCGCGTGGAGCTCTACTTCTCAAGCTGGCGCATTAGAGCTGGTATTCTTTTTTTCCGTACTATTATCATTATGGCACCCTGAGCCATGTGTGTGTGTGTTTTCTTCTTCTGAGTGGGAACCTGAACTCTGTTCATTATGAACATCGCAATTTTCTAGTGATTCGTGCATGCAAATACTCAGACCTTGACACTTAATTCGTGTTAATCTGCCTTGCAGTTCAATCACCCAAACAGGCTGGCCATCAATCTGCCTGTGAAGTAACTTTGGTTCACTACGAAGACATGGGAATACCAAAAGATGTTGCCAGGGTTGCTGTTCGGCACGGCATGTGGGGTGCTGTAAAGAAGCTGCAGTCCGGGTTCAGAGCTTACCAGCAGATGAGAGACACAGAAAACACCCTGTCACACAGTGCCATCATGGCTCGAGTGACCACCAAGGTATCCATTGCTGGCTCAGATAGTCCTCTGGGCCAAGACCTCTCCAGCCCTGTCAGCGACAGTGATGAGAACTCTATGACAGTCCAACATGGTTTCGACTGGAAATGGGTGGTTGTTGGAGGTGCCGTGGCTGCAGTTTGCTTGCTCAACACCGGACTGGTTGGGAAGGTCCTCTTACTAGGGGCAGCAAGACGGCAGGCGAGGAAGTGATGTGAAGCCGAGGAACACCTTCCAGCGTCTGCAGAAGAAGACGGCAGGCCCTAGCCCCGGTAGCTGCAACCTTACAGTCCAAAGATGATGAGAAAGGGGATGGGTTTCAACAGGAGGCAGATAAGTACAATGCGTGATTGTGGATCACGCGTTTCTGAGGTAGAGCACGTGTGTTAACATAACAGGTCCTGCGGTACTGGGAACCGCTGGCTAATGTATCTGAAGATATAAGAGGTTATGGAGAGATTTTGTAACTGTCCTGAATGCTTTCAGCCTTCTACATTCGATATTTATTCTTGAGAAAGTTGTCTATTGTCTTATGACACTAACTTTGTAATACTTGTGAGGCTGACATGTGATTAGATAGATGGAATTGCAGCCTCTCTATTTGTTCCCCTCATGTTAAGCCCGTGCTAACATGTGCTTCGGCGCGGCCTAATGAATAAATGAGTTTTTCACATTTTGAAGCTGTCCAGTTTTTCTGGAGCCTAGCACAGTAGCACATCGTTGTCTGTTGTTTTGGTCAATTTTTTGCTGTGACTGTTATAGTGTTATTGCTCTCACTTCTGCTGTACACCACTGACTATGTTCCCCTCCCTACTGTTGTACTTGTCAGCAATCAACCTCACGGATGCCGTCGACGGGCATCTGTTGTAGGTCGTAGGAGGAACGCCTAGTGTAGTGTTAGTAGTGAACTAAGGAACCGTAGGAAAACAAAAACGAAAGGAAAATTGTTGGCATAAATCCAATTAGGATCTGAATCGAATCGGATAAGGATAGTGTCCATTTATGCCATATAAGATATGAATCAACATCATAAATATCCAACTTTAGATATTTGGATTTGTATACAGTGTTGGACAATTAGGCTCAAATTCATATGGATCTAAATCCCTTCAATCGAATACGAACGGGTCAATGTCAAATGAACGTGTTAAATACAAAAAATATACTTACCGGTACGACTTCTACACACTAATCATACACACAGTGAATAAACCAAAGGCTAAAATTCTCTATTTTCTAAAAAACTTTCAAACTTACTAACATTGCCATTTTTAAATGAAAATGTACAGGCAGGGAAGAATTGGACAAGGAAAAACCTCCGGTGCATCGTGGGCTCTGTGGTTCAGAGGGGGGGGGGGGGGTGTCTCACCCCTAGCTGCTACCGCAGGCCGCATACGGCAGATTCATTTCGCAACTCCTGATGTCACCGTGACCGCAACGTCCACGACTAGCAGACACGACCATTTCCTTCAACTTCAACCATTGACGCCATTCACCTGTAGTCTTGATCGACTTTGCATTGCATTGGTTGCTTACCCTTATATACCAGACTAAGAACATGTAAGACCCTTCTTCCTGGCCTGTGTACGCGTATGTAACAAATAAAAATGGTCTACCCTTGCTAATGTAGTATATAGTAGTAAAATAGACAAGTGGATTTTTGGTGCAGCTGGCCATGGAAATCTACTCTTAATCGGTGATGTGACTAATATGTCAATGAAAATGTAAAATAGAGTGTGGCTGAGGCAATCCAACGTAAGATTATTCTTACTGCACGCGTCCCCGGCTGCAGGATATCATCGTTGTTGCTCTCAATACCGCTGTGCTACGCTGCCTATTTTTCCACTGTTGTTGTTGTTGTTGTCAGCAATCAACCTCGCCGGCTGCCAGTTGTGTTCACCTTTACTGATCACCATATGGTGATGAACAGTGGTCATGATGTTAAAGTATAATAAGTGAATTATTCATCTTTTCTTGTCAATCTAAACTTTCGGGTTGAATTATTAGTACTTGATTTGTAACATATATAATATGTTGTTAGAGTCAGAGGTCTCGAGATCAAATCTATGACGGGTACAATCAAATAGAATAATCACAACCGACTCATATTTCCACGCTTAAAACATATTGAAAAATACAAACTGCTGCGTCTATCGGAAAATGCAGTGGTAGTGGTTTGGAGACGGCAAGCCGCATCAAAGGCAGGTTTCAAAAGCAGCCATGGCCCATGGTACCCTTATTACACACAAAAATGCAGTATGCACAAGGATGCCTAAGCCTAATCATTAGGCGCCCAAAGTTTAAACCTCAGACGATACCATATTAGGCACCATCGTTTGCTCCATGCCCATTGGGAGCGGTTAGAAACCGTCGCTGTTTTCGCAAAAAGAAAAAAAAATGTCGCTGTGGCAGATAAATCTCGACGACAAAGAGGACGTGAATTTTCTGTCGTTTGGAACTTGCAAGGGGTGCGTTACGAAACGACTTTGTCAGTGCATTGTCATTCACGTGCCATCGTCTAGTTTTCCCCCTGTCTCATGCGTGCAGCACAGTAGCAGGCAGGAAAACGGAGCCAACACCTAGGGGCATTTTCGTCAACCCAGCGTGCATAACTTGGCACTCGTTAAGGTTTTTTTTTTTTTTTTTGAGAAAGCACTCGTTAAGATCGACTTTGGTTGCTCAGTAAAACTATGCTCTTGCTTTACACACAAGCAGAGAGCCTTGATAGAACCTTTCCAAATTAACCAAGTCACGGATGATGCAACAAAAGCTAGGTTAATTTGGTTTACTTAACCCCCTGCCACAAAAATAAACAAGTGATTTCAGGTGCAGCTGACCATGGAAATCTCCTCACAAATTCAGTAAAAAAAATTACACCAGCATGACCGAGCCAATCGAAGGTACAGTAAGATTCTTGTCTGCACGTGAGGCCCGGCTTCAGGATTCCACGCCGTGCGCCGACCACCCTTTCGTCCCCAGCGACCCAGCCAGCCAAATCTTCCTCTTCGGTCTCCTCTCCTAATCATCACTGTTCCTAATCGCTTTACCTGTAATGAACTAATGATAATGCGAGATGCACTCGACTAGTATATTTAAAGCCCGGCGACAGAGGGAGCTGCCTGCTCCTCTGCTCTGATTCTCTCTTTCTCCCTCGCGCCACGGCCTCGAGATCCCACAGCGCATGCCACGTGGGCACTAGGCAGCCTCGTCTCCTTCCTCGGTCTCCTCGGCCGTACGGCACAAAGGGAAGAAATATTTCTTGAGATGGATGCGGGGTGGGAGGTTGGTTGGGAGCTGCGATGAATGCAGGGGGTGCGCCCTTGGGGAAGTGAGAGCAGGGATACTTGCTTGTGTGTGATGATGATTTGAAGGAGAGGAGGAGGAGGCGGCGGAGGCGAAGCAGAGGAAGAGGATGATGGGAGCTCTGAAGGTGCAGAGCAATGGCGACGGTGGTGGTGCCGGTGATGACCCCGGGTATGTGGAGGTTGATCCCACCGGGAGGTATGGCAGGGTAAGCTCCACCAGTCCACCGATATGAATGATTGATGCTATTCTTCTTCTTCTTCACCATCATCGTCTTCTCATCTTCTTGCTCCATTTGGGAAGATGCCGTGTGATTGATAAAGATCGCACAAACTTAATCTTTCTTGTTTGGTGAATCCACATGATTGTCCTGTGTAATTTAGCTGTGTTGAGAATAGGAATGTATATCGCATTGATCTATGCATGTTTCTTGAGTGTGTATACAGAACATGTTTGGTCAGATGTCGCGGTACAATCTGTCATTTTTTGATCCTGCACATGGATAATTACCCTTGCTCTCATGTCGTACACAATATCTCCATATTCATCCTGTATGTTTAGGTAAATGCAAGTATGAGTGAAATTCTGTTCTATGGCTTATGGATCTGGCATGGTTTATGATGGTGTTGAAGTTTGCGATTCTGTTTCACTAGTTTAATAAGTGAAAGTTGGCAACATATATTCATGATGTTAAAAATTGTTTCTACTGGTGGTGCCATTCATTCCTACTCATCTATCCATTGGTGATTGGTATTTTAGATTTTCCAACCATGTTGACCTTTGGGAAGTCTTGAAGTGAACCCACACATGGGGAATTCACAACCCACTGCCATGTCTGCATTTTTTTATCTATCCTATTCTTATCGCACATTTATTCATTAAGTATTAGTGACTTAAATGTCTGAAAAAGTTACTACTACATCCCAGACTATTGCAGAACTTATTGCTGAATTCTGGATAGGCTAGTCAGATGTAGGCTTAGTTCTTGATTAACTGCTAAATTTTCTAGACTTTCTTTTCGCACCAAAGATTTGATCACCGCACCTTGCATTGTTGTCATGCGCCCTGGTATTCTTTTGGGGAATGTTTCTGTAAATGTAGTTTCCTTCCAACAAATAGAAATGATGCTGCAAGAACAGTTCTTGCTGACACTTCTTAATGCTACCATATTTAGAAATACTCTCTTTAGCAGTAATAATATAGAGGTCTTATCAAACCTAAGCCATGAAAGATTTCTTTTGGTTTATCTGAAATTGGTTCTATACTTGATACTGAAGAAAGAATTTTCTCACTATTTTAAAAGATAAAGCTCACTGTTATGAACGCGTGACCACAAGAATCACCTAAATCGGATGTACGAGCAAAAAGTAATAATCCTTTTAAAATCCAAGGACTAAATTGTAAATAAAAAAACTAAAACCACCCATCAAAACCGCCCCGATGGCCAAATTTGAACGGTTTTGATAGTTGGATGGTCAAAGATACCCGGTTTTGGAGTTCGATGGCCAAAATCAAACTGAGGCAAGAGTTGGATGGTAAAAAAATGACTTTTTCTCTGCTCCCTTTTCTTCTGGTCTCCATTTAAGCCGTGTCTTTTGCCCCAAATCCCTACTCCGCGCCTTCCACGCCACCGCCGCAGCCCCAATCCCCGCTCCTCCGTCTTGCTGGCGCCGCCGCTCCTCCATCCCTTGGTCGTCACGAGAGAGTACGCCGCTGCGGCCTGCGCCACGAGCGACGGCCACGCCATCCGCGTCTCCCTCGCGGACCTGCCGGCCTCGTCGAGCTCTATGGTTGCAACTACCACACTCTGGTAGCCGCCGACGGGGGTCTCATTCTCATCTGCGTGGCCGTTGTGGTCCTCGATGACCCGCCGTTGTCCACCGAGGACTACAACTTCTTCGTCTACACGACGCACCGGGCGTCCCCGTTGCTGCGCCTCCTCCCCACCCCCGCGACTAGGACCTCTACACCGGCATCGTCGTCCGCGCGCCGTGACAGGGAAGATGAAGAGGAGTTCGTCGCGGTGGCGTTTCACGTGGAGTTCATCAAGCAAGGGGTGGAGAGCCAAGAGTGCGATGAGGTTGGCAAGCTCACGATGTTCTCTTCCACCATGAGGAGGTGCGAGGTGCTAAGGCTCCCGATCCCCTTTGACCCCAGCAAGGGGCTCTACAAGCTCGCATGTTGCATGTGCATATTTCATGTGTTTCAGATGTTTAAGAATAACGTTGCATCTATTTTATACAAATGTTGTAAAAACTAGATCTAGATGTTGCATCGGGGATTTCTGAATGTTGCAATCATTGTCTATCGATGTTACATCTGCGTTTTTGGAAGGTTGCGGCAACATTGATTTTTCATTTTTGTGTGTTGAAATCGTTGTTCACAGATGTTTGCATTGGTTGCAATGATTTTTTTCAATGTTGCAGTTGCATAATTTTGATGTTGCAATAGCCTTGTCTTGATGTTGCATGAAGTTCGATTGGATGTTTCATGAAACATGCTCTGATGTTGCAGTGGGAATTTTTACTCAACTCCCGTAGCAACTAGATGATATCCGATGGCGTGTGTTTCTGTACGTGTCCCCTATGTTGCAACCGACGGTTTTTCATGCTGTAGATATTGTTATAAGATGTTGCATATGTTATTTTTGGATGTTACAAAATAGTTCACATGTACACCATGTTGCGGCAGGATTATTTCTGTGCTACGGTACCATCGGAGGAGGAACGCTTGGCTCCGGTTGTGACACGTCACCCGTCCTATTTTTTGGTTGGGATCGGACGTCCGGGCGCTAGTTGTACCACAAGGAAAAACCTTCGTTGCATCGTGGGCTCTGTGTGGTTTATCCCAAGCCGCATACGCCAGATTCATTTCGCAACTCCTGATGTCACCGTGACCGCAACGTCCACGACTAGCAGACACGACCATTTCCTTCAACTTCAACCATTGACGCCATTCACCTGTAGTCTTGATCGACTTTGCATTGCATTGGTTGCTTACCCTTATATACCAGACTAAGAACATGTAAGACCCTTCTTCCTGGCCTGTGTACGCGTATGTAACAAATAAAAATGGTCTACCCTTGCTAATGTAGTATATAGTAGTAAAATAGACAAGTGGATTTTTGGTGCAGCTGGCCATGGAAATCTACTCTTAATCGGTGATGTGACTAATATGTCAATGAAAATGTAAAATAGAGTGTGGCTGAGGCAATCCAACGTAAGATTATTCTTACTGCACGCGTCCCCGGCTGCAGGATATCGTTGTTGCTCTCAATGCCGCTGTGCTACGCTGCATTCTTCCCTCCCTCGTTGTCGTTACTGTTGTTGTTGTTGTCAGCAATCAACCTCACCGGCTGCCAGTTGTGTTCACCTTTACTGATCACCATATGGTGATGAACAGTGGTCATGATGTTAAAGTATAATAAGTGAATTATTCATCTTTTCTTGTCAATCTAAACTTTCGGGTTGAATTATTAGTACTTGATTTGTAACATATATAATATGTTGTTAGAGTCAGAGGTCTCGAGATCAAATCTATGACGGGTACAATCAAATAGAATAATCACAACCGACTCATATTTCCACGCTTAAAACATATTGAAAAATACAAACTGCTGCGTCTATCGGAAAATGCAGTGGTAGTGGTTTGGAGACGGCAAGCCGCATCAAAGGCAGGTTTCAAAAGCAGCCATGGCCCATGGTACCCTTATTACACACAAAAATGCAGTATGCACAAGGATGCCTAAGCCTAATCATTAGGCGCCCAAAGTTTAAACCTCAGACGATACCATATTAGGCACCATCGTTTGCTCCATGCCCATTGGGAGCGGTTAGAAACCGTCGCTGTTTTCGCAAAAAGAAAAAAAAATGTCGCTGTGGCAGATAAATCTCGACGACAAAGAGGACGTGAATTTTCTGTCGTTTGGAACTTGCAAGGGGTGCGTTACGAAACGACTTTGTCAGTGCATTGTCATTCACGTGCCATCGTCTAGTTTTCCCCCTGTCTCATGCGTGCAGCACAGTAGCAGGCAGGAAAACGGAGCCAACACCTAGGGGCATTTTCGTCAACCCAGCGTGCATAACTTGGCACTCGTTAAGGTTTTTTTTTTTTTTTTTGAGAAAGCACTCGTTAAGATCGACTTTGGTTGCTCAGTAAAACTATGCTCTTGCTTTACACACAAGCAGAGAGCCTGTGAAGAACCTTTCCAAATTAACCAAGTCACGGATGATGCAACAAAAGCTAGGTTAATTTGGTTTACTTAACCCCCTGCCACAAAAATAAACAAGTGATTTCAGGTGCAGCTGACCATGGAAATCTCCTCACAAATTCAGTAAAAAAAATTACACCAGCATGACCGAGCCAATCGAAGGTACAGTAAGATTCTTGTCTGCACGTGAGGCCCGGCTTCAGGATTCCACGCCGTGCGCCGACCACCCTTTCGTCCCCAGCGACCCAGCCAGCCAAATCTTCCTCTTCGGTCTCCTCTCCTAATCATCACTGTTCCTAATCGCTTTACCTGTAATGAACTAATGATAATGCGAGATGCACTCGACTAGTATATTTAAAGCCCGGCGACAGAGGGAGCTGCCTGCTCCTCTGCTCTGATTCTCTCTTTCTCCCTCGCGCCACGGCCTCGAGATCCCACAGCGCATGCCACGTGGGCACTAGGCAGCCTCGTCTCCTTCCTCGGTCTCCTCGGCCGTACGGCACAAAGGGAAGAAATATTTCTTGAGATGGATGCGGGGTGGGAGGTTGGTTGGGAGCTGCGATGAATGCAGGGGGTGCGCCCTTGGGGAAGTGAGAGCAGGGATACTTGCTTGTGTGTGATGATGATTTGAAGGAGAGGAGGAGGAGGCGGCGGAGGCGAAGCAGAGGAAGAGGATGATGGGAGCTCTGAAGGTGCAGAGCAATGGCGACGGTGGTGGTGCCGGTGATGACCCCGGGTATGTGGAGGTTGATCCCACCGGGAGGTATGGCAGGGTAAGCTCCACCAGTCCACCGATATGAATGATTGATGCTATTCTTCTTCTTCTTCACCATCATCGTCTTCTCATCTTCTTCCCCTCCTCTGTTTTCACCCCTGCAGTACAATGAGATCCTCGGCAAGGGATCCTCCAAGACAGTGTAAGATCATCGCAACTTACGATTTTGATGCAAAATTAACTATCTTTACCATCTTTGGTTCTATATATGCTGAATTGCTGAAGTGGTTGCTGGCAATGATCGAATCCATGGTGATGGCCGATCAGGTACCGTGCCTTCGACGAGCACCTGGGCATGGAGGTGGCGTGGAACAAGGTGCAGGTGCACGACTTCCTACGCAGCCCCGGCGAGCTGGAGCGTCTCTACGGCGAGATCCACCTGCTCCGGTCGCTCCGGCACGCCGCCGTCATGCGCCTCCACGCCTCCTGGGTCGACGCCCCCCGCCGCGCCCTCAACTTCGTCACCGAGCTCCTCACCTCCGGCACGCTCCGCCAGTACCGCCGCCGCCACCCGCGGGTGAGCGCCGCCGCCGTCCGCCGCTGGTGCCGGCAGCTCCTCGCCGGCCTCGCCTACCTCCACGCCCGCGGCGTCATCCACCGGGACCTCAAGTGCGACAACATCTTCGTCAACGGCAGCCAGGGCCACGTCAAGATCGGCGACCTCGGCCTCGCCGCCGTCCGCCGCCGCGGCGCCGACCACTGCGCCGCCGTCGGCACGCCGGAGTTCATGGCGCCCGAGGTCTACGCCGAGGACTACGACGAGCTCGCCGACGTCTACTCCTTCGGCATGTGCGTCCTCGAGATGGTCACCCTCGAGTACCCCTACAGCGAGTGCACCCTCCCCATCCAAATCTACAAGAAAGTCACCTCCGTAAGAAATCTGAAATCTCTCATGTTTTTTTCTCTCCATTTGGATTAGCATTTCTGATTAGTCTTGCTTTGTTTGATCGATTGATCAATTCGTTGATTAATTCATCATCATGGTAACCGTTTTCTGATGATCAGGGGATAAAGCCGGCGGCGTTGTACAAGGTGAAGGACCCGGCGGTGCGGCGGTTCATCGACAGGTGCTTGGCGCCGGCGTCGCGGCGGCCGACGGCGGTGGAGCTCCTCAACGACGCTTTTCTCCAGGTTGAAGACGACGGGGTTTATCTCGGAGGCGACGGCGATTACAGCGCCATGTACAATTACCTCCACCAGCCAGCCTGCCTGGAGTACCACCGCCACGGCGGCGGCGGCGGTGGCAGCTACGGCTCCACGGTGAGCAACGGCGGCGACTCGGAGGACGATGAGAGCGTGCTCCATGGCATCGACCAGCTGTTCAACGAGCATGAGGAAGACGAGCACGGCGCTGGCGTCGACGTCAGCATCAAGGGCAAGAGGATGGAGGACGGCAGCATCTTCCTCCGGCTGCGCATCGCCGACAAGGACGGCACAGGTCAGTGATTCACGGCTCTGCCTCTGACCAACCATTCAAAGTTGGAATCTTTTTTTGTGTTTGTGTGTGTGTGTTTTTCGTAAGATTATTAGTATTTGAAATTTGAAAATTTGTGACTCGATCAGGGAGGGTCCGGAACATCTACTTCCCCTTCGACGCCGACGCGGACACGGCGCTTAGCGTGGCGACGGAGATGGTGGCGGAGCTGGACATCACTGACCACGAGGTCACCCACATCGCCGGGATGATCGACGGCGAGGTCGGCGCTCTGCTGCCGCACTGGAGGCCGGGCCCCGGCATGGACGACGACGACGGTGGCGGCGATGGCCCAGACGCGCCGAGCTCTCCCGGCTGCAAGAACTGCCGGGCGTCTTCCGGCGGGTCGCTCGACGAGTACATGTCGGCGGCGGCGGCGCGCCGCGGCTGCCGGTGCGCGGAGATGCACGGCCGGTTCGAGGAGATCACGTTCCAGGCCGACGACGACGAGCAGGCGCAGTTCGAGAGCTCGGGGTCCAGCTCTGATGATGGAGGCGGCCATGGCCAGGCTGAGCAGTCTGCCGGAGACAAGGAGCTCATGATCATGGACATCAATGGCGTGGCACAGGAGAGCACCACTGAATGTTCAGGCCATTCTTGAGCTGGTTCCTCACAGGAGCAGCAAATATCGAGCCATCCCGCGTCGATTCAAAAAGCAATTTTTCACGTGTCGGCATGGGATCAGAGCGCCGATCTGATTACTGATAGGGAAAATTGCGCATGTCGGTGCCGCCACCATGATCAGGGAGATCGGAGAGGGCTGGCCTTTGTGATGAGGATGGTTGACAGATGATCAATGAGCAGTTCACAAGGCAAAGTTTCTCTTGCAAAGCTGTATTGCTTACCGACACCTTGCAAGAACAAAATCTGCACTGATGAGCAATGTTGCTGATGTGCCATTTGGAACGCGTAAATCGGCAGTTTCTAGATTGGGTTTGTTTGGTTCTCCTGTTTCAAAGGTCAGGAGATTTTGGTAGGGAAGAAACTGAGATGTGATCAGGACCGTGTGAGCTGCATGTAAATAAACTTTTGTAGTTTTGGTAAAGTAAAAACAATCTGAAGGTTGGTTTAGTTCTAAGTACAAACTGATAGGTGCTTTGCTAATCTGAATCTAGCCTCTTTTTTCACTCTAAACGAGTTTTGCAGAATTTTGAAATAAATAAATGGATGACTAAAATAATCAGGTGCATATTTTAAATCATCTATCCATATGATCCATTTCAGTGATCCCAAAAGCAAGCATGGATGCCATTCATGCTTAGCTGAGATGCAGAAAAGCAAAGGTGCATTATTATGCAGAAAAGTTTCCTGAGCTGACATATGAAAGATGGCAACTTGGTATCTACCTTTATGTACTAAATTAGACAGGAAAAGCTAGAGAAACAAAGGTTTTGTCCAAAGCTGCAGCCCAGGACCAATTGAGAGCTGAACTCTTCTTCCCTGTACAGCCTAGTGGAATGGAACCTAGACATAATAGGGACACATAGAGCCGTGCACATGCCGCGCACCCTACTATTATA
The DNA here is from genome assembly GCA_900205405.1 of Echinochloa crus-galli. Classification (NCBI taxonomy): domain Eukaryota; kingdom Viridiplantae; phylum Streptophyta; class Magnoliopsida; order Poales; family Poaceae; genus Echinochloa; species Echinochloa crus-galli. The sequence continues at coordinate 604,306 of OAMR01000572.1, read as the reverse complement.
AACACCTTCGAAAAGTCTACGTAGACTGATATTGAGATTGACGAAGTTAACCCAAGTAGACATTTTATCAATTAATTCATCGTATAAGGAGCTGAGCATCTAGCTAGGGAGAAATTGTGGCAAATTTAACCCGAGTCAGGATAGATGATGGAAAGGTTAATCATATCGACTCTCCCCATCATCTCAAGTGGGTGGATTTGTGCAAATTTGACCCGCGGTCAAGGTAGACGGACATAAGTTAAATGACTTTGTTCCCGCGATATTGCAAGTCAAAGGCGACATCAACAGCCATGCATGTCAACAACAAGATCAAATGAAATCGTGTCGATCTCAAGACTGGACCAAGCTCGCTGTGAGCTTTGGGCATCAAAAGAGCATCACGTCGTGCAGCGAAGATGTGGATCGGTGCTGCGCATTTTTCCTGTTCTATTCCAGCGTAGATAAGATTATTAGACTGGGGACCCAAGATCTTGCAGCGCTTCACGCTTGCGTTTGATAGATGCGGCACGACACAGATTGTGTACCGACGGATCCACGGGGCTTCTGGAAGCAGGATATAAATGGGTCTCCATCCAGGGACACTTTATGTGAAAATTAAGTCAGTGAACTTGTGTAATTCTGCATAATTTCATTTTACGCTTGCAAATTATACTATTTTTGTTACATCTATTTTGCAGATCCTGCGTCTCCAAGTTGGCTACATGAGAGGCCAATGATTCTGGGTTCATAAAGGATTTGAAGTGACAACGGTTGACTGCAAAATGAATTGAAAATGACTTGGT
>OAMR01000572.1:578065-596124 GCA_900205405.1 Echinochloa crus-galli | reverse complement strand
TCGCTCGACGAGTACATGTCGGCGGCGGCGGCGCGCCGCGGCTGCCGGTGCGCGGAGATGCACGGCCGGTTCGAGGAGATCACGTTCCAGGCCGACGACGACGAGCAGGCGCAGTTCGAGAGCTCGGGGTCCAGCTCTGATGATGGTGGCGGCCATGGCCAGGCTGAGCAGTGTGCCGGAGAAAAGGAGCTCAAGGTCATGGACATCAATGGCGTGGCGCAGGGTGACACCATTGAATATTCAGACCAGTCTTGATCTGGTTCCTCACAGGAGCAGCAAAGATCGAGCCATCCCGTCCCGCGTCGATTCAAAAAGCAAATTTTCACGTGTCGGCATGGGATCAGAGCGCCGATCTGATTACTGATAGGGAAAATTGCGCGCGTCGGTGCCGCCGCCATGATCAGGGAGCTCAGAGGGCCTGGCCTTTGTGATGAGGATGGTTGACAGATCACAGCAACCATGATCAATCAGCAGTTCACAAGGCAAGGTTTCTCTGTCAAAGCTGTATTGCTTACCGACACCTTGCAAAAACAAAATCTGTACTGATGAGCAATGGCGCTGATGTGCCATTTGGACCGCGTAAATCTGCCGTTTCTAGATTGGGTTTGTTTGGTTCCCCTGTTTCAAAGATCAGGGGGATTTGGTAGGGAAGAAACTGAGATGTGATCAGGGCAGTCTGGGCTGCATGTAAATAAACTTTTGTAGTTCCGGTAAAGTAAAACAAATCTGAACGTTGGTTTAGTTCTAAGTACGATCTGATAGGTGCTTCGCTAATCTGAATCTAGCCTCCTTTTTCACTCTAAACGAGTTGTGCAGAATTTTGAAATAAATAAATGGATGACTAAAATAATCAGGACAGGTGCATATTTTAATTCATCTATCCATATGATCCATTTCAGTGATCCCAAAAGCAAGCATGGATGACATTCATGCTTAGCTGAGATGCAGAAAAGCAAAGTTGCATTATTATGCAGAAAAGTTTCCTGAGCTGACATATGAAAGATGGCAACTTGGTATCTACCTTTATTATGTACTAAATTAGATAGGAAAAGCTAGAGAAACAAAGGTCTTGTCCAAAGCTGCAGCCCAGGACCAATTGAGAGATGAACTCTTCTTCCCTGTACAGCCTAGTGGAATGGAACCTAGATATGATAGGGACATCCATGCCAAGAAAATGATATCAACCGTGCAAGCTTACACATTGCCACCTATTGTGGGGAGGTGGATATGTTTTTCTCAAGCATTCCCAACTTGCTCGGTTGGAACCTCAATAACTCAAGGGGATATACTATTGTTTCATCACTAGGACGAAAAGAAAGCTGTCCTCTTCTAGATGGGACATTTTGGCATGTTTGGTTTGTGCTCAAATGTAACACATGAATGCTGTGCCTAAACCAGGATCGCCAAATTAGTTGCGTAGGTTTTAACCAATTTTTTTCTTCAAAATGAATTAGGTCGCCAACATTTTGGCATTGGAACAAAGTGATCAAATTCGATAAAAAAAACAAAATATTAGTAAGGCTTACAACTTGTGGCACCCCTAGGTGTCAAACTAAACATGACAGGTGCTTAACTGTCTATTTACCCTAAATCCTCTCCTAGTTTCCTGAGAATATTTAATTTACCAAAGTCTAAAAGATGATGGCACTGGTCCGTGGCATCGGATCTGCAGGCCTGCCGTAATCTATATTGTTTCTAGAAGCTGGAGAAATGGGTCTCCATCCAGGGATACTTTATGGTGACGAGTAGGTGATCTTGTGTGTGTGTGTGCAGAATTGTAGATGCTGTTTCTGAAAACCCGTGAAGGTACAAGGTGCATGCATTATTAGCAAACATAAAAGATGTGGTCGTTTTCCTACCATTTCCGCCTACTCCGTATGTCTTTTATTTTCTTTCTTTATATATTCACATGTTGTACTTATGTGAACCATGAAAATTCTGCAGTTTCTCTCGGAATAGGGTACATCACATGCCAATGATTCTTGAGTTCATCAAGATTTGAAGCGACACTGCTCGACTGCATATCAGTTTACAATGACTTGGTGACAGTTGGAAAGGTCCACTGTGCATGAATAATTAGGTAACTGAGAGCAACCTTTGTGTTGGGTGTGTAATGGTAGGCTCGCATAGTTTTCAGATAAGCCTGAAGGCAACACCAGCAGGAAGGCATGGTATGTAGGGGGTTTGGGTGGCAGGGGATGAAAGGCATATGCATCCATGCCGTGCTCGTTCAATAACTCAGCTCATCCCATGGCCATGTGTGAACTGAAGGTCACTGTTTTGGCTTTGCATCTAGGTGGCTTTACATGGCAAAAATGCAGATGTGTGGCGCCTAATTCATTTATGAGGATCACTTGGTGGTCTAGGTTTTGCTGCCGGTGCCGGTGCCCAATTATTTGTGGTAGGCTAGTAGATAAACTACTACGGGAAGGAACTGCATGTTCTGGAGATTCTCATGTATCAGAAAAAGGTTGCAAGGTTTTAATCATTTGGTGATGGATTATTTCTCATGGCAAAATTCAATATATTCAGTATAGGCTGTTCTGCTCATGACGACACTACCACATATAATTGAGTACGCAGGCAGAAAAACCTAGGCCAGCACAACAAGTGTTGTATTATTGTTACAATAAAGTTGGGTACAAAAGATGGTTCTAGGAAGTGCCAGACATCATTGTTTTGATGATATTAGTTAGCTAACTAGCTACATTAAGTGCTAATCACATGCATTTTTTAGACTATAATTTTGTGCGACAAATAATTGGTCAGTGCTACTTTTGTTGAAATTATTCCAAGTTCCCTCCGACACTAAGTATTAATTGTTCACAAGGTATGTTTAGCCATATCCATTGGAATTTAGCTCCTTTCGATATTGATACTTGAGTACTGATATTTGGTTCATTTGCCTTTGAAAAATCTAGCTTCTACCTAATGATGATGGAGTTTAAGAAAACAAGGGATTTTATTTAGAAAAAGAGAATTAATGATATTTTTCTAACAAAATAAACGATAAGATTTCAAAATGAAAGTATAGAAATTGGAATGGACAATAGAGGGCTACATATCAGACTAACTTGTGGAAAGCATTATCCTCATGTTTCCTTTTGAAAACCAACACAATCAATAAAAGTAGGAATTACATCTTTTTTTATCTTTATGATTATCATTGACAAAAAAAATTTCAAAACAGGATATTGCTCACTGCAGACAAACTTCAATCCTATAATATACATTTTTAGATAATGGATAATATATTACCCGGCCTTGACCAAAACGGCTACGGCCAAACAACACTACAAGAAACTATTTATTCTGTGATAGAAACATTATGTCACAGATTTCTGAAAAACTGTCACAATATTGTGTCTGCGACGATTTTGATTTTCGTCATGGAATGAGCGTCATTAAGCAATCCGTGACGTTTTTTTAACCGTTGCAAAACAGCCCGAAGCCCAGTCAGCCCAGCCCAAAGCCCAATCTTAGTGACGAAAATAAACGTCGCGGATTGCTGCTGACATGGACAATGATGTGGCACCTACGTGGACGATGATGTGCCACCTACATGGACGATGATGTGGCACCTACATGGACGATGATGTGGCACCTACATGGACGATGATGTGGCACCTACATGGACGATGATGTGGCACCTACATGGACGATGATGTGGCACCTACATGGACGATGATGTGGCACCTACATGGACGATGATGTGGCACCTACATGGACGATGATGTGGCACCTACATGGACGATGATGTGGCACCTACATGGACGATGATGTGGCACCTACATGGACGATGATGTGGCACCTACATGGACGATGATGTGGCACCTACATGGACGATGATGTGGCACCTACGTGGAGGCTAACGTGGCATGACACATGGCGGCTGACATGGACGCTGACGTGGTAATTAACACATGGCAGCTGACGTGGAATTAAAGCCCATTTACGAAATAGGCCCAAAACCCAATACAATTTTTTCAGCCCATTAACTCAAAATCCTGCCATTTCAGCCCATTAACTCAGAATTACCAGTTCAGCTCATTTTTCAGATCTGCCATTGCAGCCCATAACAATAAATAAAGCACATACAAACAGTGTTACAATTTCAGTCAACACAATCTCTGAGCACTTAGAAAATACAAAATTGTTTCACTAATGGAGTCATACAAAGGCATTTGCTTTTACAGAATGAGTTCAGCTAGGCAGCTCCTGCATGAAAAAAAAACAACAGAAACACCAGTTTAGAAATTCATCTGTGAAACCTCCTCTAAAGCATCAATATGAATAAAATGGTAGCTATCTTGGGGTTATGCCAACATAAAAAAATGCATGATGAACAGAGAAATATACATAGTATATAGAATCTGGGTAGACAACAACAAATAATGGAGAATTCGGCGGCGGTGACGAACAGATCTCTGAAGGTTTAAAGTGGACAGCCTTGCAAATGTATGGTAATATTTATCTATGCCATGTAAGGCCATACAAAGTAAAAGAAATGAAATTTTCACAATGAAAATGAAGTATACCATACAAAAAGGCAATTGTTGTATCATATGGGGTAACAACAGGCAATAGACAAGAGGTAATTAGAAGAGTGCTGAATTGTAACAGAAACAAAAAGGGATAAAAAAAGAGACAAGTGCTGATAGAGCATGTGAACTGCACCTTATGGTCAATCTGTTCATACAACGAAAACAACCGTCCATGGCCAGAATCCTGTCAGAAAAACCACAAACATCAGCTCTGCTAGCAATATTATTATACTGGCAGCCAACATTCAGTTCAACATTATACTGGTGCTGCCATTATCATGGACACATACTGCACCTAGTTCCCATCATAAGGATAGAACCAACAGTAAGTTATATGCTTATTCATTTTATGAACTTGAATTTCAAATTGAAGTTGAACCAACTTTGTTGAAGAACAAATGGTATATACTTTATATTTGCTGATATTATACTAAATGTGAGCCTGTGTCCAATTTGTAAGTGTATATGAAGCAATATAAGACTTGAGTTGTATGGAATTTCAAAGTTTTGAGTTTGAGTTGTATGAAACAATGTGAGAGAACAATCTAGTTGAACAATGTATACTCTAATTTGCATAAATCTTGTGAATCTTTTATGTCAAGCTTGTACATTCATAAAATGATTCTATTCTAATTTACATACTTTTTGGAGAAGTTTAGGTATTATTATCATTATTTTATGATTAGTGATTAGTAGAAGTTGAATTTTTTCTATAAGTCAATTGATTTTTTCGTTAGTATCCAAGATATGGGCTACAATGGACCATATCCGTCTAAATATAGTTTTTTAGATTTTTTATTCTTATTAGAGGTACATATAGGTCAATTTCGAATTACTTTTGGTAAATATGTAGAAATTCATTTAAATGATAGAAAATGTAAATATGGTTCGGTGAGCAGTCCCAGGCGCTGGGTGGCGGCGCGCCGCTCCTCGTCGCGGGAGGCGGATCGCAGGCAACCCCTTCCCAAGCGCCACTCCTCATCGCGGAGGCGGATGTCAGGCGACGGCCGCAGCCTCGAGGCGTGGACGGCGACGGCCGTGGCCAAGCCCCCGCCGCCCATCTTCCCATCCGCGCTAGCCTGGCCGAGTGCCGCCGGTCCCATCAACGCTCATCGGGACAGGCCCTCCGGATCTCATCCGCGTCGGAGGTGCGGATCGAGATGCGGGTGAACCGGAGGTGAGATGCGCTGTTGCAGGTACGGGAGCCTCCCCATTCCTTCTCTCCTTCCTCTCTCAGTTTGATGTCGCCACTAAAACGAAGCAGGTGTTGCAGTCTGCTGCTGCTGCCTATTCGCCTGGCGGGTGAGAAGCTGGTGTGGCCTGGGCTGCTGCTCGTATCGGTCTGCCTCCCACCCCAGGCGAGTAGATGCTCCATCTGTTGCCGTTACCTAGGAGCCCTTTCTTCAACCCTCATCACCTGAAACTGTAATTCATATACGATGCTGCTACTAATTCTTGCTGGAGTTACATATATATCCAGTACTTTATGTTTTGCAATTACATGGTTTGAATGTCAGCAGCGTTGCATGATCAATTTATCTGCATATTAGTACACATGCCACTGAAAAGACACTGATTTTGTTTTTGTAAGAATCTGTATGATCTTAAGTCATATACCTGTACTGAAAAGACACTGCATTGCATAGGTCTATGTGATATGCATTGCTATCTCCTCTTGATTGCTGTCTGCATAGTGCCTAAGGGGAAGCTGCTAAGTGGTTTATGCTGTGCATTGCTCTTTGTGATCCTTTGTATCTATGCTTTCATGACTATGTTCATGCTCACATATATATGTTCTGTCAAGTTCAAATTCATTTAAAGAAGTTTAAAGGAAACTCAAATTTTCTCCTAAATCTAGAGCTCAAATCAAAAACCTTTCAACATAAAAGTTGTAGAACTTTTAATTCTAAGAAACTTTTGTTTTGACCGATTTTCAAGTTTCAACATGTTTTTCTCTTTAAATTTTGGTCAAACATCGTTTGACCTCGGGTCAACTCTCCGAAAATACCCTTGAACTCTCGGCACGGTTCGTTTTCGCCCCTCCTCTCAACCTCCCTCGTGGGCCGAGCCCGCGCACCGGCCCAGCAACTCCACCGCGACATGGAAGAGTTGGAGGGGCGAAAATAGACTTCGGCCCACAGCAACTCCACCGCGACATGGAAGAGTTGGAGGGGAAGAAATAGACTTAGGAAAAGTTGGAGGGGCTAAAACGAACTCAGTAGAAACAAACTATTCTAAGAAACAAACAAATGCAAATTAAATTTGAATATATACATAATTTAAATCCCAAATTAATTTACTAGCAAAAAAAGAACAATTAAACAACATGAATGCAACAAAAACTTATTTTGGCTAAAATTTTTTAATGTGATATTTAATTTGATTAAAAGGGCTAGAATTTCTAATTAAAACTCAGAAAATTGTATATAAGACTTAATACATTCTAGAAAATTTGAAATATTTCTATTATTTCAAATATTTCAAAAGTTTTCAGTTAAAATCCAATTTAAAATTCAAGTTCAAATTCATTTAAAGAAGTTGAAAGGAAACGCAATTTTTCTCCTAGATCTAGGGACCAAATAAAAAACCTTTCATTATGAAAGTAGTAGAACTTTTAATTTTAAGAAAATATTAATTTTAAAATTAATCATATTTTATTCATAATTTATTAAACGTTACAGTGTTTTGGGTCATATGAGAAATGAATTTTTTTAATTTATGTTCGTGACGGATTTGTATAAACGTCATAGTGTTTTGGGCCGAACCGTGACAGAATTGAAAAAACGTCACAATTTTCTGAGCTTCTCTGGGCTTATCTGGGCTCAAGGTAAAATAGTGACGTTTTCTGAAACTGTTGCCAGGATTCCGTCACAGATTAAATAGTTTCTTGTAGTGCAAAAACATGAAAATTACATCCATCAAGGGGCTCTAGTAGTCCTACGCGACCATCAATATCGCTATAACATGTTTGTCAGACCTTACAAAGAACTGAAAACACTGGACACCAACCACCATTGATGCTTCTTCCTGGCAACAGCACGAAGACTTGGTGCAGATACCAAAACGGCTACGGCCAAACAAAAACATGAAAATTACATCCATCAAGGGGCTCTAGTAGTCCTACGCGACCATCAATATCGCTATAACATGTTTGTCAGACCTTACAAAGAACTGAAAACACTGGACACCAACCACCATTGATGCTTCTTCCAGGCAACAGCACGAAGACTTGGTGCAGATACTGCCAACCAGCATCCGAACTGTTATGCCATCCATGCCTCCTCCGCCCTGAGCTGAATATCGAACATAGTGTTCACACGGGAGAACTGCCAGGCCTTGATGAACAAGAACTTCGACGACGCGTCTACACTGCCGCCGCCGGCCTGAAGAAACCAGGCTAGGTTTTCACCCAGTTATTTATCATCGACGTACGCAACAGGGGACGGTCCGACCAACGACTTCAGCAACACCTTCAACAAGGTGTGTGTCACGGACACGTCACCACTGCCGGTCCGGCAAAACATGCCAGACAAGGATTTCACCCAAATTGCCACCACCACCGTCACCAACACCCTCATCGGAAGGACACCAGCATCTTCGCACAGTACATCGCCACCGCAAGAAAGACGCATTCCGGCTGCAGTCGACGAACACCGCCACCCGGAGCAAGGTTCCGCCGGTAAAGGGACAGCACCAACCCGTGGGGAAGGCGGCTGCACGACAGCTAGCGAAATCCGTCCATTGCCCCCGTGGGGGCGACGTGAAGCGATGAAGGCATAGATCTAGGGCACGAACTCCCAGATCGGGCCGCCCCGAAGAAGCCGCACCGGGGGCAGGACGTGACCGCGAGCTAGGTGGCCATGCCGGCGCCGTCGCGCGTCCCAGCGTGCTAGGAGCCACGCTCCAGCCCCGGCAGCCGTCGGTCCGCATCCGGCCGTCCGCGCCCCGCGCTGGGCGGCCTTAGCAGCAGCTCCGGCCGGGCGATGACCGCGCAGGCACACCGGCCACACACGCCACGACAGCTGCTGCTCCCCGCCGTTGCGGTTGCCGGCGCGCAGCCCACGGATCCGGCCGCCACCGCGCGCATGGGGCGGCGCCGCCAGATCCGGGCGTGGCCGCTGGGGAGCTGCCCCGCCGCCGCCATCCCCGGGTCCGCCGGGCTTCCGGCGAAGCCCTCCGGCGATGGCGAGGTGGGGGAGCGGGGGGAAGAGGGAGGTGGCGGCGGGATCTGGGGCGGCCGCCCGAGTCGCCCAGGGAGAGGGGTGACGCCAATCCTACCCCACACCCTGCTATAAACACCTTCCAAAAGTCTACATCGACAAAGTTAACCCAAGTAGACATTTCATCAATTAATTCATCATATAAGGAGCTGACTATCTAGAGAGAAATTGTCGCAAATTTAACCCGAGCCAAGATAGATGATGGAGAGGTTAATCATATTGACTTTACCCATCATCTCACTAGGGTGGATTTACCCTTGATGACACGCACTTTTCTCAACCAACGCCTGTCCCCCGCGTCGCCTAGGCGACTCGGGCGGAACTCTCCGCGCGAGCGCTGGCCGCCGCCGGCGTCGCCAGGTCTGCCCCCGTCTTCCCTCGTCCCCGGTCTCATAGCCGGGGGCGAGGGGAGCGGGGGTCCATCCCTTAGTAGATCGAGTCCTAATCGAATCCTTCTAGGTCTAGGGTTTGCTCGCCGCCGTTGCTCGGCGGTGGAGTTAGGTTTTGCCGGAGGAGCATGGCTCATCTGCGGCTTGGTTTTCCTAGTGGTGCCGGCGATGCGGAAGCGATGACGTTGCAGAGGAATAATTTCTTCCAGCTTCTTCCATTCTCTGATGGCGATCTACTCCGACATCAACGGAGAGGTTGGGGAGACGTGTCCAGGAGTCGAGGGCTGACGTATCGTCGTCTTCTTCAGATGATGATAGTGTGGACCCTGTTAATCTCGAGGAAGATGATCTTTGGTGGAAATCTGAGCTTTGCTCGGGTTGCCGGCGGTGGAATCGAAGGATGCGTCGTGGGTACCAGAGTTGGCCGATGCGCCTGGGAGGCAGTGTACTCGGCTGATTCGTCTAGAAGTAAGCCCTTCTATGCGGCCTCCACCTTGTGGAGATTGGCTTTGGTGCCCGGCGACGATTGGGAAACGGCTTCGGCGGCGGTGACGAACAGATCTCTGAAGGTTTCAAGGAAGATGAATAGGAGTTTTAGACTTTTTTGTAACTTTTCTTTTCTTTGGAGTACTGTTTGTAAAAGGACCGGTGTAATGGGCTAAGATCAATGCATCTTTCTTCTAAAAAAACTAGGGTGGATTTGTTCCCGCGATATTGCAAGTCAAAGGCGACATCAACAGCCATATATCCATGTCAACAAGATCAAATGAAATCGTGCCGACCTCAAGACTGGACCAAGCTGCGAGCTAGCTGCCTAGCTTTGGGCGTCAAAAAAGAGCATCACGTCATGCAGCGAAGATGTGGATCAGTGCTGCGCTTTTTTCCTGTTCTATTCCAGCGTAGATAAGATTATTAGACTGGGGACCCAAGATCTTGCAGTGCTTCACGCCGGCGTTTGATAGATGCGACACGACACAGATTGAGTACCAACTGATCCACGGGGCTTCTGGAAACAGGATAAATGGCCAAATTGGGCACTACCAGAACAATCCGGATCAGCACCGGTTGGGAAAGGCCATTGGCACCGGTTTTCCCAACCGGTGCTATGTATCGGGGCTAAAGGGTGGCACCTTTAGCACCGGATCAAATAACCGGTGCTAAAGGTGCCCACCGGTAAAAAAAAATGCGTGTTGTTGCTTAGATTCGAACTCAAGATCTCTTGGCTCGCGCGTACCCACCTAACCATCTCACCTATGCAGCGCATGTGACAAGATAGAAGCTGCGCTTCTTTTAAAGTAGCACGCGATACCCCCTTTAGCACCGGGTCGTATTTACGAACCGGTGCGAAAGGGCCTTTAGCACCGGGTGGTGTTACAACCCGGTGCTAAACGGTGAGGGCCTTTAGCACCGGTTGCCAACATCAACCGGTGCTAAAGGTCACCTTTTAGCACCGGTTGGTAACACCAACCGGTGCTAAAGTGTTTCCGGAGCACCCTAATTTTGCACCCGGTGCTAATGGTGCATCAGCACCGGGTCCAAAAAGTGCCGAGTCTTATGAGGGGTGCGGATATGAGTTTTTCTGGTAGTGGGATCTCCAACCAGCTGGGACACTTTATGTGAAAATTAAATGAAGTCAGTGCACTTATATAATTCTGCATACTTTCATTTTACGTTTGCAAATTATAATATTTTTGTTACATCTTTTTTGCAGATCCTGCGTCTCGGATCCAAGTTGGCTACATGAGATGCCAGTGATTATGGGTTCATAAAGGATTTGAAGTGACAACGGTTGACTACAAAATGAATTGAAAATGACTTGGTGACGGTTAGAAAGGTCCACCGAGAGCAACCATATTGTTTTCATGACTAGTCCAAAAGGCTCTTCTCAATTAATTCTCATAAAAGGATATTGACTCTAGGATGTCATACAATATATGAATAGAAATTATGAATTAACTAGCTCCTCACTTTGGAGTTCAAATAACCTCTAATTTACACGGTCTAGTTCTGTAAAACTACAAATATTAACGAAAAAAAATAAAAGATGGTAAATTTTCCTTAGAAATAGATAGATTTCATGATGCAGCTATACAAACTAGAATACGGCGCGCGCAGATATGTGTGGTACATCCCTTTTGTAAGGATACCCATGCAACGTACTCTCTCATTTCTCTCCATTTCTGATGGCAATCTATCAATTTTCATCGGCTGAATCTGTCGCAAATCCATAACCGGGGGTAGACCAAGAGTAACACAGCTATCCTGCAATATTTTTTAAAAAAACAAGTGTTCTTTGCTATTCGATCTCTTTTTAAAAAATATATACTGTACGATGATTAAAAAAGAGAGCGTCAAGGAGCTCAGTACGCGATGACAACAGTGAAGGCTCGATCAGAACGAAAACAAAGACTGCAGCACATCCCCAGAGCAACTATAACGGTGTTTATGCAATGAAATCCTTCTACGTATCCATTGGGAGTTAGAGTTTCATTTGTTCTATCCCTTGCATACACTTCCACATCATACATGAACTAAATATTATAGTTATTGAAAAAATGAAACGTTGCATTGTAGGTTTTTTTATTCATATGACTATGGATGATGTTGCAGTTTTCAAAGTAGCGAACTCAAACTAAGAATGGCCTTACAATGCTTACATCACAGAAACCACGGAAGGATAAAATAAAGTCCAATAACAAAGAACAGAGTATGCGAAAAATAAACGTCAAATGCGAAAGAACACAGTGACCAGTGAGCACCTTTCTGGTCCTCGCACGGGTCTTATTAGTGGGCCTAAAGAGCCGGGAGGACGCCATGTCTCTTTCGTCCCAAATATGCAGACACGTAAACATCCCATTAAATCCCACAGTTGCGAAGCAAGCGAAAAGATGGCTGCATCGTACAGTTTGTTTGTGATAGCTGTAACACTCTAGGTTTCACGCTTCATCTGTTGTTCATAGCTCATAAGTTTCACGGGCCATGGAGAGGGAACATAAAGAAAGCAAGTACATATAGCTGGCATTGCTAAAGATGGTATAATACTACAAATAATTTTACTCTTGACAACTCACAGGTTCCATGGTTTCAGGGAAATGAAAAGAGAGCGAACTAATTCGGTTAAGGTAGCTGTTATACTTTAGGGTTTCACTCACTCCTTGTGCACCGATTGTTAGCTGCAAAAAAAGATGCCGGCGGTTACATTGTTTGTTTTGCTTAGGCACTGTCCACCACTTGCTTAACTGTGCTTACGTATTTGTAGCCTCTTCTGGTTGTGTTTTCAAGTAGAGAAAAGCTAGAACCGTTGAATGGACAGGACAGGCTCGATACCAGCATTATATTGTAACTGTATTTGTTGGCCCGAGTTTGAGTGCCAGACAAACATATGATGATGATGCTCACTCCCTAACCAAAGTGAAAGCATATATATATATATATATATATCATTTAAGACAAACAAATGAATTTAAAAATAGCAAATAGCTTGTTCTAAAAATATCATATATAAGAATGGATATACTAGTAAACTTTAGATGGCATATATAACAGCCTTTTTCTTTTTGTGTGTAGGTTGCCCTTCTCCCTCGGTGTTTATCCCCTATCCCTCTTGCGTCTAGTCATCTTTTTAATGTTCATGTTTGTCCTTCTCTTGCATGTTAATGTCTAGTTTGTCTTGTTCACTGGGATGTGATTTGTTGGTGTTGTTGGATTTGTATTGTTACGTTGTAGTGTGGTGGTTGTAAAACTCTTTTATCTATACTAGAAAGAGAATTAGATTTGAAAACACTTCTCACCAACAAAAAACCCACACTCACCTCACATAGGACCCACCTGTCGGGAAAATTGGTTAATGGATGGTCAAAAATGAGGGGGGGGAGGGACATTCCTGTGTTGATTTCCCCCTCTAAACCCAAAACTTTTTTCACCCAAAAAAGGGTCCACCTAAATATACCCACATTTATACCCACGTCTATACACAATTATCTTGTATTTGCTAGACAATAAATTAGAGAGTTTTTCTCCATATAAATAAATGCTAACTATCATGAGTTTTGAGAATACCTAAAGCTCTCTATACATGAGAGAGCGAATATAAAGTATTTTTAAAACCGCTTTGCACTAAAGTGAAATGATATTGTTTTAGTACCTACATGTCATCAATAAACGTGCGTGCCGCACGTGCGTTCTTGCTGATTATTAATAAAATACATGCATGACATGATTCTAGGAACAAAGCGTCACGCATTATATAGAGCTTCAAGTATAGGGTCAGGCAATCATTCGTGTCGGTTCAAGAACCGGAAAAGCCAATGAATCTTTGTTGCAGTATATTATACTCATGGCAAAGGGACCGTTTAGTACTCTAATCATCTTCAGTCTTGACTTTTGTACAGTAAATGTAAGGGTCAACAGTTGATCTAGCTCAAGACAGACAAGGAGCGGATAAAGTACTTAAGGTGGCATGTACATGTCGTCGTTGAATTCTTTTCGCGTGCATTATATTGAACGAAGTTAGTGTGTAGTCAATGCAATCACTTAACATATAATCTTTGCTTTGGTAAGAGCAGAACTGCCATGAATTAAAAAAAACATATCCCAGGTAACCCTTTATTTTTTCCTGATTATTCTTATCCCATGTCAACTATTAATCAAGACTTACTTATAGTCACACAGAAAAAATATCCGCCGTTGCCTTCAATATGCAGATCGTACGTCTCCAAGTTGACTACATGCATGAGAAGCCCTGAAGTGACAATTATTGACCGCACATATCAGGGGAGTGTTTAGTTCCTGCAAAGTGAAAAAGTCACATTGGACACTATAGCATTTTTTGTTTGTTTGTGATAAATATTGTCCTATCATGATCTAACTAGGCTTAAAAGATTCGTCTCGTCGTGTACATCAAAATCATGTAACTAGTTTTTTTATTTATCCACGTTTAACTTCCCTCGTCCCCGGTCTCATAGCCGGGGGCGAGGGGAGCGGGGGTCCATCCCTTAGTAGATCGAGTCCTAATCGAATCCTTCTAGGTCTAGGGTTTGCTCGCCGCCGTTGCTCGGCGGTGGAGTTAGGTTTTGCCGGAGGAGCATGGCTCATCTGCGGCTTGGTTTTCCTAGTGGTGCCGGCGATGCGGAAGCGATGACGTTGCAGAGGAATAATTTCTTCCAGCTTCTTCCATTCTCTGATGGCGATCTACTCCGACATCAACGGAGAGGTTGGGGAGACGTGTCCAGGAGTCGAGGGCTGACGTATCGTCGTCTTCTTCAGATGATGATAGTGTGGACCCTGTTAATCTCGAGGAAGATGATCTTTGGTGGAAATCTGAGCTTTGCTCGGGTTGCCGGCGGTGGAATCGAAGGATGCGTCGTGGGTACCAGAGTTGGCCGATGCGCCTGGGAGGCAGTGTACTCGGCTGATTCGTCTAGAAGTAAGCCCTTCTATGCGGCCTCCACCTTGTGGAGATTGGCTTTGGTGCCCGGCGACGATTGGGAAACGGCTTCGGCGGCGGTGACGAACAGATCTCTGAAGGTTTCAAGGAAGATGAATAGGAGTTTTAGACTTTTTTGTAACTTTTCTTTTCTTTGGAGTACTGTTTGTAAAAGGACCGGTGTAATGGGCTAAGATCAATGCATCTTTCTTCTAAAAAAACTAGGGTGGATTTGTTCCCGCGATATTGCAAGTCAAAGGCGACATCAACAGCCATATATCCATGTCAACAAGATCAAATGAAATCGTGCCGACCTCAAGACTGGACCAAGCTGCGAGCTAGCTGCCTAGCTTTGGGCGTCAAAAAAGAGCATCACGTCATGCAGCGAAGATGTGGATCAGTGCTGCGCTTTTTTCCTGTTCTATTCCAGCGTAGATAAGATTATTAGACTGGGGACCCAAGATCTTGCAGTGCTTCACGCCGGCGTTTGATAGATGCGACACGACACAGATTGAGTACCAACTGATCCACGGGGCTTCTGGAAACAGGATAAATGGCCAAATTGGGCACTACCAGAACAATCCGGATCAGCACCGGTTGGGAAAGGCCATTGGCACCGGTTTTCCCAACCGGTGCTATGTATCGGGGCTAAAGGGTGGCACCTTTAGCACCGGATCAAATAACCGGTGCTAAAGGTGCCCACCGGCCTTTATGAACCCATAATCACTGGCATCTCATGTAGCCAACTTGGATCCGAGACGCAGGATCTGCAAAAAAAGATGTAACAAAAATATTATAATTTGCAAACGTAAAATGAAAGTATGCAGAATTATATAAGTGCACTGACTTCATTTAATTTTCACATAAAGTGTCCCAGCTGGTTGGAGATCCCACTACCAGAAAAACTCATATCCGCACCCCTCATAAGACTCGGCACTTTTGGACCCGGTGCTGATGCACCATTAGCACCGGGTGCAAAATTAGGGTGCTCCGGAAACACTTTAGCACCGGTTGGTGTTACCAACCGGTGCTAAAAGGTGACCTTTAGCACCGGTTGATGTTGGCAACCGGTGCTAAAGGCCCTCACCGTTTAGCACCGGGTTGTAACACCACCCGGTGCTAAAGGCCCTTTCGCACCGGTTCGTAAATACGACCCGGTGCTAAAGGGGGTATCGCGTGCTACTTTAAAAGAAGCGCAGCTTCTATCTTGTCACATGCGCTGCATAGGTGAGATGGTTAGGTGGGTACGCGCGAGCCAAGAGATCTTGAGTTCGAATCTAAGCAACAACACGCATTTTTTTTTACCGGTGGGCACCTTTAGCACCGGTTATTTGATCCGGTGCTAAAGGTGCCACCCTTTAGCCCCGATACATAGCACCGGTTGGGAAAACCGGTGCCAATGGCCTTTCCCAACCGGTGCTGATCGGGATTGTTCTGGTAGTGCGGTTGCGTTAAGTTGTAGTTCACACAAATATTTCCTGTTGCTCAGTTGCCGAGGATTCAAATCAAGTTGGCTGAGGGCATCCTCGGGCACAACAGCAGCATCCCCTGCCCCCTTTCATTGAGCTACAAGCTAGGCCGGTCAATCTAACACATTTCGTTTGTACTGGCATCCCATTGATTATCGAGTTTGTGGAGAATGTCCACGGCACAGGAAATGGCCAAGTTTGTGAACCTCTGGATACGGATACAGGAAGTGCAGCTCACAGACCATGAAGCCCAAATTCGTTGGCGCTGGACTGCTGACGGTGTTTACTCTACAAAATCAACGTACAAAGCTCAATTCCACAGCCCTTTCTGATCCTTTAGATGGCCGGAGGTCTGGCACGCCAAAGCTGAAGGAAAGCATCGTCTGTTTGGATGACTTCTAATTCAGAGCAAAATTTTAACAGCTGACAAGCTCATTGTGAGACGTTGGCCATGTGATCCCATTTGTTGCTTATGCGATCAGGCGCCAGAAACTGCAGCCCATCTATGTCTTCATTGTGTATTTGCGCGGGACGTGTGGTGCCTGGTCTCCAGAGGCACCGTTGGCCTAGTGCAGGTGCCATCAAGGGAAATTCAAATTGACAACTGGTGGGAGGACGCCTTTCAGGGACTAAGCAAGACAAACCGAAGAAGGAAGGCAGCGGTGATGCTCTATACCACATGGAATATATGGAAGGAGCGCAATCGAAGGATTTTCGAGGGAGTGACTCCATCGCCACACGCAATTTTTTCCCTTATCAAGAACGAGATGCAACTGCGTATTACGGCCTACGGGCAAGGAGAGTCTCTGTCGACGAATTATGTCGAGCACGTCTAACCGGGGATACCCTAGGGAGTAGTTTTATATGGGTCTCACCGAGTTCTAGGAACGAAAGTACACGAACAATATAATTTAGACAGGTTCGGGCCGCGAGTAGCGTAATACCCTATGCTTGGATGTATTGCACGTGTGGTTATCTCTGTTGTAGTCTGCCGAACTAGGGACCCCTGCCCTCTTTTATATATCCCAGGGGGCAGGGTTACATGGTAAGTACCCTAGTCGGTTACAATTGGGAGTCCTAGTCCTTGTATGAGTACACGAGTAGATGTCCAAGTAGTTCTACTAGGACTCAGTCTTCTATCATGAGGGTATCCGGGGATGCGTATCCCACAGTCTCCTTTTTGTTTAACCATGTTAACTTGCACCTTGAGCTATGCGTTTTCCTTTTTATGTAATATCAACATTGTAAACTTCGCATTCTTCTCTTTCTTAAGTGATTAGGCACTGCTCCTGCCAATGTTTTTTCAAAAAAAAACACGTTTTTTTTCTCGACGGACCCGCCACGTGCTAAACCCGGTGCTAAAGGGCTTTCCCACCCAGTGCAGATAGCAAATATTCTGGCAGTGGTTCTTCCGGGCTAATCACGTGACAGGGAAAAGGAAATGTTATATCTGATGTAAGTCAGATCTAATAGCTGATTTTTTCTCTTTATTTTTTGATTAAAAATATAGATAATAAATATTAAATATATTACCTTGTAGGAGGTAATATCTTATTAGATCTACAGTCCACAATCATTTGGGAGTACCTTAGTAAAACCGGCACTAACAGAAAAACTCACATCCGCACCACTCATAAGTCTCGGCACTTTTTGGACCCGGTGCTAATGGTGTATCAGCACCGGGTGCAAAATTAGGGTGCCCCTGGAAACACTTTAGCACCGGTTGGTAACACTAACCGGTGCTAAAAGGTGACCTTTAGCACCGGTTGATGTTAGCAACCGGTGCTATGCTAAAGGCCCTTTCGCACTGGTTCGTAAATACGACCCGGTGCTAAAGGGGGTATCGCGTGCTACTTTAAAAGAAACCCATCTTCTATCCTGTCACATGTGCTGCATAGGTGAGATGGTTAGGTGGGTACACACGCGAGCCAAGAGGTCTTGAGTTCGAATCCCAGCAGCTGCACCCGCAGTAGCACTCATTTTTTTCTTCATTTGAAAATTTTAAAAATTCA
>OAMR01000572.1:555725-570514 GCA_900205405.1 Echinochloa crus-galli | reverse complement strand
GAGAAAAGGTGAAAAGTGAAGTGAAAAAGTCACATCGGACACTATAGCGCACTGTAGCATTTTTTGTTTGTTTGTGGTAAACATTGTCCTACCATGATCTAACTAGGCTTAAAAGATTCGTCTCGTCGTGTACATCAAAACCTGTACTTAGTTTTTTTTATTTACCTACATTTAATGCTCCATGCATGAGGAGAGAGATTTGATGTGATAGGTGAATAGTGAAGTTTGGAGAGAGAATTTTTAAAAGTTTGATGATGTGACCGGGAATTAAACAGGGCCCAAATGAAAATGACTTGTTGACAGTTAGAAAGGTCCACTATGTAAGAATGATTAGACGACTATGTAAGAATGATTAGACGACTATGTAAGAATGATTAGACGACTATGTAAGAATGATTAGACGACTATGTAAGAATGATTAGACGACTATGTAAGAATGATTAGACGACTATGTAAGAATGATTAGACGACTATGTAAGAATGATTAGACGACTATGTAAGAATGATTAGACGACTATGTAAGAATGATTAGACGACTATGTAAGAATGATTAGACGACTATGTAAGAATGATTAGACGACTATGTAAGAATGATTAGACGACTATGTAAGAATGATTAGACGACTATGTAAGAATGATTAGACGACTATGTAAGAATGATTAGACGACTATGTAAGAATGATTAGACGACTATGTAAGAATGATTAGACGACTATGTAAGAATGATTAGACGACTATGTAAGAATGATTAGACGACTATGTAAGAATGATTAGACGACTATGTAAGAATGATTAGACGACTATGTAAGAATGATTAGACGACTATGTAAGAATGATTAGACGACTTTGAGTAACCTTGTGTAATGGTAGGATTGCAAATTAAACTTTGATATATGTATCAAGGCAACACCAGGCATGGCAGGGGGGTGAGATTTGGAAATATATATACTTAGTAATATATAAAAAAAGTTTAATATGATAAATTGGGGGTGGAAAGCATACGCAGGCATGACATGCTAATTGAATAATTGAGCTTATCATATTTTGTATGGAGTACTGAAGGTCAGACTGTACTGTTCTCTCTATCGTGGCTTTGCATATGCAGAAGTCTCGCCTAACATCAACTTTGCTGGTCTAAACTTTTCTGCCGGTGCCCATTCGTGTAGAGTACCTAAACTAGTACAGCCTTTTTTTTTCCGAACAGGCTCATTCCCATTTACATGGCCAAGAACGGAAATTCTACCACAGGACATGTTCAGGAGAATCTCATTTATCACAAAATTGCAAGATATTGGTGTTAGATTTATAATCACAAAATACGAATGTTAACTTATTTAGTTTGCAAGGGTGTTTGGCTATCTTAATACTTTATTTGCTTCTAAATATAAATGTTTTGAACATCAAGACGGGTCTCCATATAAAGTTTTTGCTGCTACTTTTATATGAAATTGTTGATCAAAATGTGTAGAATTACCATACATAGAAACACCTTTCACAACAAATTCACAAATTATATTTCCGTAACTCTTCTTAACTACTGGTCTTGTCTAGGGATATTTGGCTGCACGTCCAGGACGTCATACAATTACCAACGGAGCCTAGGAATTTATTAGCTCATTTCATATTTACCATACAGTTTGAGAGAGAAAACAATAATACATTTTCAATAAAAAATGAATAGTTGAGGATTTTTAATTAAAAACGAAAATTAAGATGTCACAATGAAGTTATACAAACTGGAACATATATATGCTCACATACACGTATGGCTACATTTTGGCCTAACTTGTGGGCAGGAAACCTTATCTGCATTGTTTTCGCCGCTTTTGTAGCGAGAACCGTACCGAATGCAACGTCAAACCAAGCATCATTTTTTTTGTCATGAGAAAAGCACGTATGATTTGTCAATTGTTGCATGTCCAAAAGAATAAGGCCATCTCGATCTGGCTTTCAGCTCAAAGCACATCAACACTTCGTCCACTCAAGACGTTGATCGGTGTACGTGTACCTCTTTATTCGCCTCTTCCGTCGCTGAGAAGATTTGATTAGGACTGAAGCTCACGCAGCACTGCCAAGAAGCTGCACGGTCTATGGGTCTGCTGAGCTTTAGTAATGTCTGAATTTCAGAGGAATAACTAAACTTTTTATTGGAAGTATAAAAACAATACACACTTGGAATTCTCTTCAGGTTTCAGGTATCAAGGTTTAGTTTCTGCTCAGGTTTATCTGTTTTTGGTTTCTATGAACGGCGGCATCCAGTCGTCAGCCTTTTTCTGTTGTGGATTTCAGGTTTCGGTTCTTGAACCTTTGAACTGTTTCCCCACTTCTCTTAGAGAAACACATGTACAGGAGCCCTTCAATACCTTGATCACCATACCTTCACTTTTGACTTTTATACACCGAAAATGCAAGGCTAGGCAGTAGATGTACTAGCTCAAAAACAATGACTATAGGAGCGGAGAAAGCAAGGCGATGTGTTTGTCGTGGAATTCTTTGCACGTGCGTGGAACATATAGTCAATTGCTTATATCATATAATCTTTGCTATGATAAAAGCTGAACCGCCAAATATTTAAGAACATATGCCCAGTGAGTGTTTCCATGTTTATCCCTTTCCTTCACGACATCGGAGAGGATGATTTTCCCATTTGTCCGCACGGTATCCATGTTGCTGCACCAGTGTGAAATTTTTTTGAAGTAATTTTTCATAAATTTTAGAGTGCTGTAGCATACATACCTACCTGCTGCTCACCCTTTTTTTTCAGAGACAAGTGTATCCATGCTGCTCTCTATGTACAGCTTTTTTTTCCTTCCTTTGGTATCCCTTTGTTCTGCCCTTTTTTCTTGCATTCGAGTTACTTTCAGTTGCAAGTGTTTCACTTCAATATGACCTCTTTAGTCAGTACTCTACTCTGTCTAGGTCTCCAAGCATTCTAGTAAAATACGATGATGCATGTCGCAAAGGGCAGAACCACATGACCTAAGAAAACTAACAAAGTTAAACTGGCAAATAGTTGTCAGTAAAACCATCGTTGTATTGTTGTCTTATTCATTCAAGTTGCGATGTGTTTACAGTCAAACTTTTTCGTTGTATGTTAATGTGTGAAATCATCGCGGCGGCCGGTGCGGGGCGTGCCTCTGCTGCGGTGGTCTCCCTCGCGGCAGGGCCCGGCGCCCCTGGCTCCTTCGGCGCCTCGACCGCAGCAGTGAGGGCGGGGCCCGGCGGGCGCACAGCCGCTGGGTGCTGCTTGCTACGGTGGCGTTGACGAAGGGGGCCGGACGGCCATGGGGACCTGCTCCATGCGGCGGCTTCGGCTCTGGATGGTGCTGGTGGCGTCATGGTTGCGCGGCCAGCGGCGGCTTGTTGGGGCGGGTGCTAGTGACATCGCAGTGTCGTGGCTAGCGAAGGCCTGAACGACGGGACACCAGGGACGCCATGGTGGTGTAGCTGGTTGTTCCGTGCCGTCTTCCTAGGCAACGATGCTTCGGTGGTGCCGTGGTGGCATGGCCGACAGCGGCTTTTGCACGGCCTGTTTTCTCAACGTTGCCATGGTGGTGAAGTTGGCTGCAGCCGTGCGGTGGCCCACCAGCAGCACCACGGAGGTGTGGTTGGTGGCGCCGGCCGTCTCTCTTTCCGCCACAGAGATGAAGCGGGGGAAACCCTTCTCTTTATGGGATCTTCTCAATTAATTCTCATAAAAGGATATTGACTCTAGGATGTCATACAATATATGAATAGAAATTATGAATTAACTAGCTCCTCACTTTGGAGTTCAAATAACCTCTAATTTACACGGTCTAGTTCTGTAAAACTACAAATATTAACGAAAAAAAATAAAAGATGGTAAATTTTCCTTAGAAATAGATAGATTTCATGATGCAGCTATACAAACTAGAATACGGCGCGCGCAGATATGTGTGGTACATCCCTTTTGTAAGGATACCCATGCAACGTACTCTCTCATTTCTCTCCATTTCTGATGGCAATCTATCAATTTTCATCGGCTGAATCTGTCGCAAATCCATAACCGGGGGTAGACCAAGAGTAACACAGCTATCCTGCAATATGATGTTACCAGTCAAAGACGACGACAACCACGCATGTCCAGAAGATCAAATAAAGTCATGCATCTCATTATATTATTGCTCCATTTATACGTAGGTGCTTGATGACTTCTTCGGCATATGGTCCCTAATCGAAGAACAACACCTGGACCTTGCCTGCGAGAACGAGGATCAGATCACCTGGGTTAAGTCCTCCTCGGGTGAGTACACGGCAAAATCTGCTTATGAATTGCAATTTGAAGGCTCCATTCAGTCCGCTACGGCCAAGCTCATTTGGAAGCCATGGGCACCATCTAGGTGCAAGTTCTTCCTATGGCTGCTCCTCCAAAACCGCTTATGGACTTCGGACCGTCTTCAACAGCGGGGATATGATGGCCTAACAATTATTTCTGCCCTCTATGCCAACGGAACCTGGAGACAGTCCATCACCTCTTTGTGGAATGCCCGTTCTCGCAATCAATCTGGACCTCGGTGGCGCATTGGGCTCGCATCCCGCGTCTCCAACCAAGCTCATGGGACCCTACGCTAAGTGTTGAAAACTGGTATGAACGCCTAGCCGATCTAGCAAATGGAGCCTCGAAGGGGGAACAATCCCTGGTGATTATAACCTTATGGCATATTTGGAAGGAGAGAGGATCGATCAGACCTGCATATCCTTGCTGATGTTCAAGATGAATTGGTGCGCTGCTGGAGCAAAGAACCTGAACATCACAGTTGATCACATCTTTAGTGAGTAATTGCCTTAGTTTCTTTGCACCAGGTTGCGGTCTGCATCCTGGTGTTGTCTGTTGAATTGCGCCTCTGGCGCATGTAAAAAACTCTGTTTCTTCTTATGAATACAAGCCGGATAACCGGATCTTTCAAAAAAAAAACGTAGGTGCTGCCTTTCTTCAAAACGATCAACAAATTGTGCAGCCAAGAGTCAAGACGTCTATCGGTGCTAAGATTTGATTGGGACCGGGGCTCATGCAGCACCCTGCACCCAAGATCATGGCACCACTTCCACTAGCTTTCTTCCCTCTCCTTCCTTTTCTGTTTTTCTTTTCTTTCTTTCAGTTTAGATAGTTGAAAAAAGAAAAAAAAGAGAGCGTTAGAGTAGAGTAGAAGAGAGTCTTCAGTTAGTGGAAGTGGTGCTTGGTTGCTCGTGTCGATGTCCCAATCCGACCGAGTAGAGTTGGCTCGTGTCGATGTCCCGTTACGACCGAGCAGAGTTGTTTGAGTTGCTTAGAGCGGTGTGTGCTGATGCCCCAATCCAGGCCACCGGGTTGTTTTCAGTTGAGTTGTGCGGTGCTGGTTGATGTACCAATCCAACCCACCGGAGTTGTAGAGTTGTTCGGGGTTTCTTACCCTTGAGTTGTGCGGTCGATAGACCGAAGTTGTGTGAGATGGTATGATACCTCTCCAGTTGTACGGTCTTCGGACCGAAGTTGTATGGTTTTCGGGCTCGGTTTTCCTTATAAACAGGGGACAACTCTCTTCTTCTAATAAAAATTTGGGAAAGCGTAAGCTTTCGCCATCCGTTCAAAAAAAAAACTGGCAAATAGTGCTGGCACATCAATATACAAAATTGGCACGTAGCATGCACAGGGGGTAGGCAGGATTATGCTAGACAAGCTTTCAAGCCAGAAGCCCCCATGAGACAGCCAGTCCAGATGGCAGTCGACTTTTGGGAAAACCAAGTTCAGATAAGTGGCTTCACTTGCCCAGATGAGTCAAGATCCTGCTGATAAGTGCCTCTTTCTTACCAGAAACGGGGAGGTCATGCGCAGTGAGGTACGATTTCAACTCCACGACCGTCATGTCCTTCAGCTGCAAATGACAAACACATATAGGCATATATAGGAGTTTTAGATGAACAGTACGCTTCAAAACTGTGCAGGTAGAGCAAAGAACATCTATCGTAGCTCAACCAGAGAAGTGATCTATGTGTAGCTCAAAACTGTGCAGGTAGAGCAAAGAATATCTATCGTAGCTCAACCAGAGAAGTGATCTATGTGTGCGCCGCTGCAGCATATAGCTTCTTGATGTCAACATGTTAGCTTGCGATGTACACAAACCTCAGTTTAGGTGCATCAATTATTGAATTTTGTAGAGCATACCATTTCTTATTGACATTTGCAGAAAAAAGTGGTCTATAAATGCATTGGCATGTCACACTGAAAGGCTGTGTTGAATTCTAGTTGCATATACTGTCATGACAGACACTTCCAAAAATCTTTAGCTTGTGGGTATAAAAAATTTTGTTAAGGTGACTTCACTACTCACCTTTCCATTATCTGCCAGTTCCGCCCAATCATAAGCTGCACTTTTCAGCGAGGCTGCATCAGTGATTGCCTTCCGCTTCTTCGAAACATCACCACGGGAAGCTTTTGCTGCTGCTGCTTCTGCCTCCTCTTGGTCATAATTTTCACCATAGACTGAAGCCTTAAATTCATCAATAGCTTTAACAACCCCTGGCCTGAGATAAGAATGGCAAACAAACATATTGAGCTTTAAGTTCAACTACATCGGACACAAGGGACAAACAAGACTAAAATTTTTTTTAGCGGCATACAGGTATATTGCTTAGTTTATTTGACCATGCAGTACATCATTTTCCATTTCATCTTTCTATGTCCTATTTAGCATGCACGAAGAAAATGAAAACACGTACCTAGCCAAGCCTACTTCATCAGGAAGGGTCTCATCCTTTATATCTGGCATCTCATCTTCGCCTAAAGCTAAGGCCTCCAAGATCCCATAGTGCCTTTGCAAAGCTAATTGACATCGGAGAAACAGAAGCCACATCAGAGAATTTCAAGTCACCAACTTTTGAGTAATGGTACAAGTTAATAGCAGCTTATGATAACATCTTGATGCTCCTTGACATATTAGCCCAAAAAACTGTAGAATAAGCAGAATTTGGCCATGGAGCATTTATGTAAACTAGAACAAAATATGCGCTTCGCATTGATAGACAAGTCTACATTAGAGAGACACCTTGTAAATGTAATAGTTTTCAGAAAATATTAGGAAAGCCCTTAGTGCAGCCTAAACTAAAGGCAATCATTCCAGAAGCTATGGCCTTATAGATCGAGAGCCTTTAGAGTTGAGACTCTAAAGACAAACTCTAAAGAAGTTAAGGGTGAAATGCAGGGCTCTCTTGAGCTTCTTTTGGCAGTCAGCTTTAATATGGATAAAAGTGGGGGACAAATATAGGACTTGATACGACAACTTAAAAGTAGCATTGTCAATTATGTTATGACCTTATAGCTGCTTACCTGGGTTAGCAAATCGGCATACGGAGAAATTCTTCAGATCAATGCGTTTCAATAGATTTGATGCTTTCTTGATTTGTTCATCCGTTGCACGTGGTGCATCATCAGAAGTCACATGAACCTGTAGTCAAGGTAAAATACTTATTTTATGGTGGATGCTAAAGTATAATAAAATGCCAGTCCTTACCTCTTCAGGATATCTTATATCATCGGAGTATGGAAGATAGATCATGTGCATGCCAGGCGGCTCAACTTGGCCAGCAGAGGAAGTAACCTCTTCCTGTTTTTGTTACACCAAAGTTCATTATGGAAACTATGTCTATATTAGCAAATCACATACAAACAAATTCGTGACATCTTATAAAAGTAGATTTGCATGATGATCTTTTGCAGAACCCCACTCGTTTTGGGGGTTTTTTTTTAACCTGAGGTTTTGGGTTTATTTTTTTAATCTGACATACAAAGATATATTCAGGTAATTAGTTGAATGAAAATTGAAGCAAGGTCATTTTCCCTGGTTACTACCCATCTTCTAGACATACATGGTGCCAAGCTATAAGCTCGAGCAAAGAAACAATCAATTCAAATTGACAGAACTGATGAGCAAACTTAGTGCATTGGCATGGTGTGCAGTAATCCATTATATTGATGTAATTGTTGTCATGGCGGATGAACTAATACTGTGTAGCAGCTACTGTTTATGCAGTAAATGTAGACATTGAATGAAAGTGTCCCTCACTTGAGCAACAAGGGCCACAAGCTGTGGCCGAGTTGGATTCCCATAAAATGCAAGTGCGAACCTGAAATCGCACACATATTGTGAGTTGTTAAACATGGTCGTGTACTCGCATAGACATGCAAAACCTGGAATTTACATTGGTAACATAAGCATTTATTCTGTTAAAACACCGCAGCGTATTTGCTATTGGGCAAGAAGTGAAGGCTCCCCTGCGGCCCTGCCTCACCTTGCCCACAACAAAGTTTATTCATCTTTATTTTAGAGGCCACCACTAGCAAAGATTTCCTTGCTTAGTAGCAAAGGTGCTAAGGCAAACCACTTATCTCCGGAGACTCGAGTTAAACTGGCATGCTATTGCACGGCATAGTACCGACCCTAACTGGTGGATTATGTTTTACTGTGCATATATTACATAATTGCAAGTTATGGCTGAGATGTCACGTGAGAGCTAAAAGCAATTCACAATGCACTATTATGATTCAAGGTATCTTTAGCTACATTCATAACTGTCAATATTTTCTTGTATTGTATTTTCTTCATATAGTGTTCACAAAAGGTTGCGGCAAAAAATAGGTGACAGCAACTAACCTTTCAAGGCGCAACATTGAGCTATGTAAAGCAACAAAGACACGTGTGCTTCCAAATATATGCTGCATCAGGACATATGACGTAAGTCTGAGTATCTGACAAATGCATCCTAGAATAAAATGTTAATACATTTAGAAGCTCTAAGAACGAGTGAGGAAGTTACAGCAAAATAAACACCTATATCACATAAAAAACCTAAAAAAATCATTAGGAAGTTTTTACTGCATTTAGAGAACTGGTTAAAGTCGAAAAACTTTGGTTGATTTATAGCCTTAGTTCTGTAGTATAATCAGGTCATATAGTCAGGTCTTGTAGATATTGTACAGTCTTGTAATTTTGGTCTTGCAACCATTCTATATATTCCATACATTTACTAAATTAATCTGCAGACAGTAAGGTCTTCTACTATCATTCTAAATAAGAATACCGAGATATGACCACAGATTTAATTTATTTAAATTAGATAATTATAGTAATTTACATGATACAAATTGCCAAATCATGGTTGAAGGAAGCATGCACCTAAAGCACTGTGTCAAGTTGAGACTTCTTATCTAATCAAGATGCAAATGTTGTCATTCCAAAACATTTGAAGTTTCCAACTATTATATTATCTGCCTCAAGCTAAAGAAGACATGGAGAATGACAAAGACACTCTCAGCATTAAGGATATAGCAGCAGTACTGCCAGTTAAGACCCCAACTAGGTAATGATGCAATTCCAGAAGCATAAAAGTTAGTGTTACTACCCCATCAGTGGGATAAACAAATGTTGATGGTCGTAAGTTATGATAATCCTTCAAGCAATCCAATGGCTTGAATCCTAAAAGTCGAAGATGATGACTTGAAACCCTTTTAACCTCAGAGAGTTCACGGACAGAAAATTTGACGACCGTGCTGCATGAATAGGGTGAGTAAGTACTTAAGATCACAAATACACAACAGTAAGACCCAAGACTGTCTTACTTGGGATGTAGCAAAATTAAATGGTGCTGTCAGTGCACAGTTTTCAATAGGAATCCATTTCTTCCATCTCGACACTAGCTCACATGCCAACTACCAGGCTTTTCTCAAATGGTTCATACTGAAGTTCCAGGGAGTTTGAAATGAAAAATTGGTTTTTACAAGCACGCAATCATAAGGACATCCCTTTTTTATTATGTTGAAGTAGTCAACAGGCAGATAATGCAATCCAACAGTGAAATACCATCCAAAATAAAATAAATACATGACAGTAATGGTGTCTGTTGTGTACTTACTCATTGTACATCTGGAAACGTGTCTGTGGATCCTGAAGTAGAGCTCCAGTATCATTGCATACGAAAGACCTCTCAGTCTGCATACAGATTCTCATTATACGTTTAATAATGATAAAAGCAAGCATAAAGCAAGCAAGGTAACAAAAAGCTGATATTTTAATCATAGGCTCACCTTTAATGGAATGTTACTGAGTGAATCAAGCCATGTGATTGTCCCTGCAAAAAAAATAATAATTTACAAGCATATACTTAGATACACTCACAAGTCACAACGATATTGTAAAGCAGCATAGAATAGAGTCATAGACCAAAGTCAGAGCATGCCTGGAGTAGTAGGACGGGTCAATGCATAAGTATTCACTTCTATACATACATCATTGGTAATTGCAAATGAAAGAGTTTTGACTCTGCGCTTTTTCATCATTCGCTTTCTCAATTGATCAGTCATATCCTCCAGCCTTCAAAGATAATAATAAGAAATTATGTGAAAGTAACAAGTTATGTTCATTAAGAGGAAGTACAATCTTCTGAAATGATATTAGAGATCAACAGACTAGTAGCATAACACAAAATAAATACTTCAACATAACCAAAGTCTCCAAAACCACTATAGCCCACCAAGCAGAAGCAAGTAACTCAAGTTCAATTATTGGATTAGTTCATACAAGAATCCCACAAAACGTTATGAAAACATTTGTGCGCTCAAATACAGTACAGCTCGTGAATGTTATTCACCGCTGTACCATATACTCTTAATTAATTCTCCAAACACATGGAGAACTCAGCACAAAAGTGTCCAACATGGCGAACTTCTTTGTGGAGACCAAGGGAAAGTCTACAAATATACATGTATGATTTGCTATGAAGGTGTGGTGCATAGTTGTTTGTGCTTTTTTTTCTCTTTATTCTCTCCATATGTACACAGGAAAGGGTAGTGTTGTAATTTAAAATTATGTCGACTCGCTTAATGAATTGGCAAAGCTATTGCTACCTGTTCAAAAGGAAAAAGGACAATCCCACATGGAAACATACGCTAGTCAAATTTGATTAGAACAAGCTATCTTGATTCACAACTCAAGAAGAGCATTTGTGCAAGGAGATTATAAGAATAAAATGCAAATCAGATATGTATCACCTAAATCAAAAAAGAAATCTAGCATTCATGCTTCAAGAACAGTACTTTTCACCAGCAGATGGCAGATACTCTGTTATCTCATCTCCATCCAGACCAAGCAAATCCTGGGAAATCAGATCTACTTAGCAGTTAACACTTAGAGGAAAGGAAAGGCCATAATGGGGACCTACTGCATAAAAAAGGGACAAGTTGAATTCCTCGTCAGGCCGGTTCATTGGAAGCAGCTCAATAGATAGGCCAAGATCTTGTGCGTCCTGTAGGAGAGAAAGTATTGATAGTTCGACACGGTAAATAGAGGATAAAAAATGAAGATACAATCTAATTTGGAATATGTGGATGCCGTGTAGTATGAAACAGAATACATATATGCGTTATAGACATACCTTTGCACGTTGAACTGTTGTCCTAATCATATCGGTCTTCACTGCTCCTGTAATAGCACCAAAAGGATCATCTTCATTGGTGAATATAAGCATTCGTTTGCTGACAGTCTTCACAGATCTGAAAATTTTCAGAAGAAGAATGTGGAATGACTGAAGTCAAGACAGATATCAAGTAGTGCATTAAAAGGAAGTCATGGCACTCATGGCATGTAAATTCTTTATTACAAAAATATCTACATCAACATTCAGCATGAACTGATGCAAACAATATTAACTTGCAGTGTGCATAAATTAGGTTCACTGAGGTAGGCTCCAGGAAAGCTAGAGATATAAAGGCTGCAGAGCATGTCAATAGCCCACAAGAATTTATTAAACTATGACACTGCACAAAAGCTAAAGGAGGGAAGTGAATATACCCTTTGCGCAGCAGTGCCTGCGCAACCCAAAGAGCATTGTAAAGGGTGTTCTCCCGAGATCCAGCAGTTATTCCATATCGACTTCCGATTGTGCTCATGAAAGAATCTGCATATTTTGGAACAAGCTTTACAACCAGAAATAAAACAGAATTTTGCTGATTTTTATTTAATACATCGAAAACCTGAATATCTCATATACTTCTTACCCATTAAATATGTTTGCGATGACAAAACATAATTAACAAGAAAACCTGATGATTATGGTAATATAGTCAGGGCCTACTGCAACTGCCTAGTCACCACACTAAATTTAACTTTTAAGAGCACGAAACCAACCTGATGTCAGATTCTAGATTTCTTTCTTTACTATGTCTTCTAGACTGATCTTTTAGGCTAATGTAGTTTGCTAACCATAGAAGGAGACTACCTTCTCTGGTTGAGAAAGTGGGTGGAAACAATATTTGATATGTAGGGAAAACAGGAAGACCCAAACAGAGAAAACTTATTATGAGCCACATTTCCACATAAAATTAGCATATGAAAGAAGCTTAGCATGCATTTCTCTCCAACTTTGAGCATGTCTAACCAAGTAGCGAGTCATAAAGGTTGTCACCTTCTATGGAAGAAAAATCCTTAATCAGTTTTGCAGTGGGTCTATCAAGTGGATCTCTGTCTCCGACATTGTAAACATAAACACCTGCCAGATCCTGTAAATTCTTCTTCTCTTTCTGCAAGAATTGTGAGTAAACTGGATCAAGCCACTCAGCAGCATACTTTGCAGTATCAGTGCATTGGTTCTACTTTATAATGCTATCATGTAGAGTTCATAGATAGTATAGGGAAAAGAAGCAGGGAATATTGCATATGCATATTTGTTGAGAAATGATTAATAATCTAATACAATGGTGAATACCCATCAACTCATGCAAAGTTAGATCAGTTTTTCGCCTTTAAGAAAAACAGCCAAAATAGAGGACTGTGTCTAACTTACAGAATCTATCATTCTTGAATCCTGACTCTGATCCTTTTGTTATATACTGAATGGAACTGAAAATTAATTGTATCATTGTAGTCTTCAAGTCCACTTCTTATTCAACTGGTTTAGTAAGTGTTCCATGTAGTCAAAAGTGATTAGCACTGGGGGTCACTGTGATGCATGCAGTCTGGCTATTAATACTTAAATTCGATATCCAAAACTGTGTAGTCGTGTAGATTTGTCTCAAAGTACACTATCATAATATCATACTTATTAGGTTCATAATTAGTTAAAGTAGAAACTACTAGTCGGTTTTTTGTTCTGGACCATTTGGGTGCTGTGTTGGTGTCCAAAATATCACTTATTTGTGGCCAGAGGAAGCATATATACTACCTCTGTTACATAATGTTTGACGCTGCGGACAGGGGATTTTGCCTACAGCTAGTGTAGTTTGTTTGTCGGAAACGACAAACAAAATGGATCGGAGGTAGTACTATGTAAAACGGGCACCAAGCCACACCGAATTCTGACATAATTCACATAGAAGAATTGGCTACTAAATTGAAACCAAAAGTCTCTTTCTCCACACAAATGTTTGTGAATTGTGATAAAATCATACAATTTAGATAGAAAAATAGATTAGCTAACTAACTAAATCCCTAGAAACAAGGCATAGAAAACAATAAAGCAAAGGTTTCGGAGTTGAGCAAGAGCATACGGTGTTAAAGAAACATATTGCAACTTCATCGTATGATCTGCCAATGATTTGTGTCTTCAGAGACCGTGTGATGCAATTAACTATGGTACGAAAATGTGTCTCCTGCTTCCCATCAGCCTGGAAGAAATCATAACAAAAGAATGCTACATTATGGAGTAAAACCATAAAAGAATGTTATTGCAAAACAAAAGCACACAAATGTGCCAATTACCAAATATCAGAAGAATACCCAAAACTAATACTTCTACAATTGCATTTCTTAAATCATGACTAAAATCAATTTCATCCATGAGAAAGCTCTCTAAAAGGTACTGGCATTAGCTACCTACTCCCTACTTGCGGTCTTTACAGTCTAAAACATATGCTGTTGACTTTAACAGATACAAAGTACTGGCAAGAATCCAGATACCAGAACAAACAGACTTCAAATTATGCCGTAAGTGTTCGTCAAAAAGACACTCTATGCCTTAATTTCCAAACAGCAGCACACAGCTAGAAAATGCACCGAGCTCGTCAAATTAGGTGGCAAACAAGTAGTGCCTCACCTTGGTAGTGGTGGGGGTGAACATTTTGGGCGAGGCGTCGACGAGGTAGACAACCATATCCTTGTTTGCCTCCCTCTCCTGGTTCCCACAAGCAAGCAATCCATCCAGTATCCACAAACCAGACGGCATCACAGCAGGCGCATTAAGCCAGATTTTTTAAAAAAAAATGGGGAGGAAAAAAAACACAGGGGCGACGGCGAACCTGAGCGTTGTCATCGTCCTGGTCGCTGTCGTCACGGAAGATGCCCTCGGGGTCCAGGTCCATGGCGCTGCGCCGGTATCTGAGCGAGGGGTTGGGGTCTGGGGGTTCTGGAAGGTTCTAGAAACACGATAGGGTTTAGGGGCAAGGGGAGAAGACGAGAAGGCGACGGAGGGGCCGAGACGGGGGCGCAGTTCGGCTGGCTTCTCGGGGAAGGAGAAGGGGGCGAAACGAGATGGGCCCACGACGTGCAACACACAGGGAAAAAGTCCATTTTCTCTCCCTCAACTATCGGACGAATCCACGATTCCTCCCTGACTCGAAAACCGGACAAATCAACCCCTCAACTTTTAAAACTGTTTCCTTTACCACACAATCCGGGTTATAAATGGTTTTCAATGGTGGTTTTATCTTTTCTAATTAAAAATAAATCTTATAAATACTTAATGAGGTTATCAAACCACAAAAAATATCCCTAAACTTCTAAAAATTCTGACAAAACTTTAAAGAT
>OAMR01000572.1:544845-555623 GCA_900205405.1 Echinochloa crus-galli | reverse complement strand
TATCTAAAAGATTAAAAATATACCATTGGATAGAGTACGCCCAATCAATTAAAAACATTCCATTGAGATTTAGATATATTATTCCAATAGGATGTTTTTAATCTAAAAGCCGGTGGTTATGTTGGGGGTGCTAAACGATTAAAACATTTCATTGGAATAATATATCTAAATCTCTTAAAACATTCTATTGGAATAATATATCTAAATCTCAATGATTAGCTTTTTTTTTTTTTTGAAAGCGCTGCTTCATCAGCTATCGTCACAACTCACGAGATCAACTCTGCATGTTAGAAGCTCGGCCAAATGCCCAGGTTTGTCGCCGATGGATCAAGCTTCCCAATCGATTTTCGTCTGAAATGATCCCATCAGTTTCATTGTACATAGTTTTCCTGGTGTTTCTGGCATTATATATATATCCATCATTTGACTAGGCCCTGTTATCACAAACTGGCATCGAGCCAATGTTATGACTTATGAAGTTTGATTGACAGGACCAATGCAAAAAAATCACACAGTCAAGTTTTCGCGGCTACATCAGACAAAACATAGCTCACTCAATCTTTGTTCTCTTCTTCACCTGATACACGTCAACCGTCAATGCTGCAGCCGAGTGCAGATGCATAGCTCACTCTGTTGTCCCCCATGCTCTTGCACCGGCTCGACTGCACGTAGCTAACAAAGCCAACCTTAATCTTTGTTGAGCAATGCTCCAACGTCTGGGAGAGAAAAAAAAAAGTTGGACACACGATGGATGAGAGCATAGTAAAATGAAGGATGAACATTAACTATCATCGTCAGGAAGGTCAGTTTGTTTAATCCCCAGCTGAGAGGGATTGTTCTCAATCTCCTCCAATCCCTTCTATCTCAAATAGGCTCCTTTTTTCTAAAAAAAATCCCTTCCATCTCGGGAATAACCGAACAAAGAGTGAAGTGGATAAGCTGATGCCCTGTTCGCTTGGCTTAATTATCAGCCATCAGCCATCAATATTTTTCTCTAGGCCAAAACCAGCACCAGCCACCAACCAGCCAGCAGTGTTTCTCTCTCAGCAATACCATCAAAATCATGTACAAAGACTAGCCTAATGACCAAGTCCAATGTACTTTTATTTCCCTTTTACTCTTGAAATGTGTCCTAGAAAGCCATTTACGTCCACTCCATCCATACTAACCATAAGTCATCCTAGTTTTAACCCATGTCAGATTTTTTTAGATTTGACTAAATTTATATACACATACGAGTGCATGAAGTTGAAGAGGATGGAGGAAGGAGGAGGTGTCCTCGTTGATCGTGATCCTACCAGCTTTATCATTATTTGAAGCAATGCATTGATATTGAAAAATACATTGAAATAAATATCTCAAAACTTTAACGTAATTTGGCCCGCTGACTACTTGTAGCCTATTATTGTACACATTAAAAGTGCTAAGAAATATGAATTAATAGGGCTGAAACAACCTCACGAGCTAAGATGCATTTGGCCTAGCCCACTTAAATCCAACGTTGCCGCACTTTCGGCCCAAAACGGCCAGAGTCCACTTCTATCCTTGCCTATCTTAGCCGTCCCTTTTGATCCGATGGCTATCGACACTTGAATCTCTATTAAAAACAGTGATGCCCTCACCTGGAACCCTAGCTAGCTCAATCTCTCCTCTCTCACTGCTTTTCCAGTCACGCCGCCTTGGAGAGAGACAACATGCGGCGGCGGTGGCGGCGATGCCACCAGAGGCCGTGATACGGCAAAAAGTGGTACCACCATGGGCCCGCTCGCCGGAGCTCACTTGTTCCATAGGTCATACGGATTAACAATGGCGGTGAAGATGCACCATCGCAAGGCAAAAGAGATCCATGGTAGTCATGAGGTGATGCTCTAGTTCCGCACGCAGTGATGGCAACCTTAGCGGAAACTATGGTGCACATGGCGACTTGTTCTACGACGGGCAGCAGATCCACTCGTACTTCTTGTGTTCGTGAAAGAACCACACCAAGTTGAGGTATGACCGGCCATGTTTTCTATGTATCCTACCCGCGAAGTTTATCAATTTCGGAGGAATTTGGTGATCTAGAGTTTTCATACTTGGTTTCTTTTTACTTTTTTAGTGGTTGTTTTTGTATGTTTTTAGTGCTTCGTATCTACACTAGGAGGAATGTTAGAGGTGAAATGCAAACTCTAGGATCAGGGAAGGGGGCACGTGTCAGGCGGTATCTCGAATGTCATTATGAATTTTGTTACCCATATATCTAGTCTCGTGAACTTTTACAAGAATCCAAGTTTATTTTAAGGAAATTAGTTCATGTTATGTTTTTCCCTTTTTCTGTGAGGGTACAAACTACAAAGTCTCATCATATATAAATTTAGAAATGAAATAAAATAGACTGTTTTCTACTACTAGCCTTTTTTGGATCCACCACTGGTGGTACTACCATGGTAGTGAGCGGAGGCATTCTGACTTTTTTAGATATACAATAAAAACTTTGTATCTGGACGCAGTGCATGTCTAGGTATAAAGCCTCTGCTATATATCTAGAAAAGTCAGAATGACTTGTATTACACGGCAGAGCGAGTGAGTGCTTAACCATTTTTTAACTTTTTTTTAGTTCATCTCAGCGGGAGCTATGGTATGCATCAGCCCACGGGCTCGATTCCTATTTGGAAAGCCGACCCAGAGAGAACACAGAGCCAGCCCAAGAGGAGTAGATGGATGGTAGTAAATTAATGCGGTAACAGCTCTCTCCTGCCGCCAGCTCGCTTCCACCACCAGCTAGCCTAGCCATCATGGATGAGCCGACGCCAGCACACCACCCAAACCCGGGCCCACCCGTCCGTCCCCGAAAATTTGAATGCCGAGAGAGGCAAATCCGACACGGCTCCCGAAACGGAAATCTTCCCGCCTCGCTCCCACGCGTTCCTCGCCTCCCTTTCCATCCCCCAGCTCCGAAACATCACCCCGCCGGCCGCCGCTGCCTTGGAATCCCACGCCGCCCGCCTCAGATTTCACTAGCTTCCCGACGTGCCTCTCGCCGGAGACGCAACCCCTCACCCGCGGTCCTGCATTCTCAGGCAGTGGCGCACGCCGACCCAAAAACTTTTGGAAGGCAATGCCGGCGGCAATCGGGGATTCCAGAGATTTCGCCCGAATTCCACCGTCATGTTCGAGGGGATTCTAGATATTTCGCCCAGATTCCACCGCCATTTCCGATTCTCGAACATATCCAGATCACACTCTCCACCGATCCCCGGATGACATCACCCGCTCTTACATTTCCCCCACAATGCCAGAGGCAATCTCAATTGCAGTAGAAAAGATTTGGAACAAAGTGAAACGGGTTAGAAGCAATCAATTTCACAAATCGCGTGGATTTGATGCGATCGAAAAAAGATTTGACACCGCAATTTAGGCAGGAACTTAACATTACTATGTAATAATTCATTCATTCATTACAGGCGATACAGAGAGAGGAGCATGCCGACCGATTGGAGTCTGCGGCCGACATCTCAAAGATTTTACAGATCGACTGACTACTACTGCTACCGAACGATGTAATGCTACCGACGGAATCTAGGTGCTACGCACTGGTTTTCATCATTTCATCTCACAAGGCTACGATGGATCAAAATCCAGAAGCAACGGGGGAAAATCTATAGGCGGAATGGCGGGGGTCGCCGGCGCCGGCGACGGAGACCGAGCATGGGAGGCGCTTCCTTCGGGGCCTTCTTCTCCTTCGGGGCCTTCTTCTCCTTCGGGGCCTTCTTCTCCTTCGGGGCCTTCTTCTCCTTCGGGGCCTTCTTCTCCTTCGGGGCCTTCTTCTCCTTCGGGGCCTTCTTCTCCTTCGGGGCCTTCTTCTCCTTCGGGGCCTTCTTCTCCTTCGGGGCCTTCTTCTCCTTCGGGGCCTTCTTCTCCTTCGGGGCCTTCTTCTCCTTCGGGGCCTTCTTCTCCTTCGGGGCCTTCTTCTCCTTCGGGGCCTTCTTCTCCTTGGGCGCCTTCTTCTCCTTGGCGGCCGCCGCCTTCTTCGCCTTGGCGGCGGGCTTGGCCTCCGCCTCCTCGGCGGCGGGGGCCTCGGACTCCACCTCGGTCGCGGGGACCTCCTCGGCCACAGCGGCAACCTCCTCAGCCGACATCGCTATCCAAACACTCTCCTCGGGAAACTAGCCTACGTCTCGCGCTGGTGGGCTTGCTGTGTCGGCGGCGGCGGCGGCGGCGGCGGTGAGCGAGCTGATGACGAGGCCGGTGGCGATGACGACCGCGCTTAAATAGCGGGGAGCGAGGGCGAGCGCCTGCGTGACGGAGCGGCGCGCTGTGATTGGTCGAGGGGGAGCTCACGCGGATCGCTACCCCTTCGGCCGGATGCGCCGGGATCCAACGGGTGGGAACGCTCGCGGCGCGGGGGCGGGGCTCGGATGCTGCCCACTCCCCCGCTCGCGTCGGCTGGATGCGAACGCGAGCCTGTTCCCATGTGTGCTTCTGCCCCGAATCCTCGACCTCATTTCTCGCCGTGTGATTCGTCGATTTCGCTTGAAGTCAGTGTGTTTGTAGATTATGAAATTATGTTTCGAATGCGAGTGGTTTCGCCTAATTTGGTTGAGGATTCGGGGAGGAATTGGCTGGTGAGTGTAGACGGGTCTGTTCTGGAAGTCTCCGTGCAGGTGTGCTTCTCTCCCAGCTTCGGGGCACGAATTCTCCCGGCACGCTTGACCGTTTCGGACGAAATTTGTAGAAATTGTAGGTATCAAAATTATCTTTCGAATGGGAGTGGTTTCGCTCGATTTGGTTCGGGATCGAACGAGAAATGGCCAGGCAAGTGATGGCAGGTCTGGGCGGTGGTTTTTTGTGCGGCTGTCACGATGCGTCGCACGGACTCGCCTTGCCGTGTGCTACACGCCAAAGACACACAGATCAAGGCTGGTGACGTGGCATCTAGCCACATTTTTATACTAAAAATCAAGCTAGGGTATAACTCGAAGATTCAAGTGAACAGAACGGGAATAGTAATCAATTCCTACGTATTAGCCTAGATTTTCTCTGCAATGTTCAAGCTAGGTTTCGAACTAGGTGGAGGAAGTGGCAGCATGATTTGATATTGAAGTATTTGAGTTATTGAGCACAGCATGTATATATGTGGAATGGAATTAGATGTACTATCAATGTAGAAGTTGTTTGGGAGAAATTGATCGAAATTCTTACCTCGGCTATGCTTGGCGGCAACAGAGCATTTCCATGGCAAAGCTTGCATTGCATCTCCACCTCCACGTCAGTGGTTCCGTGTAAGGATGATCACATAGTTATTATCCTTTCTCCTGCCAAGAACAATTTTTTTACTAGTTACTTATGCTCATTGTGGAATCAACGAAAAAGTAGAATGTGATGTTTAAAGTTCAGAAAGCAGACCATTATCTTTACTCCAAATGGAGCAAACGAGTGGCCATATTGGTACAGAATGTTTAAAGATCTTTTAAGCTGCTATGCAAACACATTCTCTTGTATTGCTGATCACCAAAATAGGAGTCAGCTCCATACCAAACTAAGTTAATTGCCAAGGCCAAAAGGTAGTGAGCAGTGACGTCGTATCAGGGAAAGTTGAAGCGTAAATTTAGGTCTGCCACGTAAGGCGTTCAACGTTTTTGCTCTTTTTTATGCATGCTGGTGTCACACAGCGGAGAGATATTTGTAATAATAAGGTCATGTTATTTCAGTGTAGATTACTACGAGACAAAAGAGAGGCCAAGGATTCCTCTTAAACACATAGGAGTATGCGATGTGCATATTCAAAATATGGAGGAATTCTGATGCACCGTGGTTCGGCGTAATCAATCATTCAAAGACACTCTTAATGTTTTCTTTTTTGCATCTAAATATGCCTCTTTCTCTTTGAACTCTTGTAAGTTTTCCCTGATGCAAGAAAACTTATTCTGAATTTATTATCAGAGATATCCCCACAGACATTAGTTACATTTCCAAAAGACTCTAGACGGGAGATGACCCGTGTGTATGTAGATCGAGTGATCTATCTTTTTGCATATCCCATCTTCCAATCAAAAAGAAAAGGCAAGGATGATATCTACTGGCTACTGTTAGGCCAATCCTAACGCAATGGCTATAATAGTTTGTACAAATTAATTAGCAATGTCTAATATATGGCAAGAGAATTAATAAGAGAGGGAAATTATTTCGTGTGCAAGAAAAATGAGTTGGCATAGCATATGACGTACCAAGACACACACGAGAGTCATGTTGGTCAAGGCATGGTTCTTGCCCCCCACATGTTTTATGGGGCCCACCATTGAGACTAGCTTGTGCCACCCAACCTCATCGCCGCTACCACGCCACACCATTGCCGGATCCGGTGCGGGAGGGGTGGGAATGAAGGATTCAACCATGTACCACTGGCCTTGTCAGCCTGGGGAAGAGGAGGTGGCAGTCTCGATGGCACCCTCGTCATTTCTAGATCCAACGTAGGAAAGGAAAGAAAAGACAAAGGCAGACCTACGCCACTCATTTTTGACGATGTGTGGAAGAGGAGTGTGTAGCCTCGTTGCTGCCCACATGGGGACCTGCTATTGCCAGATCCAGTAAAGTAGGGGGTGGAAGAGGAGCATAATTGTGCATCCTAACCTCACTGGTGTGGGGGAGAGGAAGTGGCGGCCTCACCGCCACACAATCCAACCCCGTTGTTGTCAGATCGAGCGTGGTAGGGGGCAAGAGGAGGAGTCAGCCCCATACCGCCCAACCATGTCGGTGTGGGAAGGATAAGGGCTCGGCTTTGTTACCGCCTAGCAGGTGCAATCTCACCATTACTAGATCCAACAACAGGAGGAGGTGAGAAGAGAAGGAAGTGTGCTTGTGTTACCCAACCTCGACGGCGTGGGGAAGAGTGGGGAGCAATCTTACAGTCGCCCTTATGTGACTCCGCCATCACCGAAGTAGTTGTTGCCAGGCCTAGATCCACCATACAAGGGGCGGGAAGAGAATGAAAAAGCCCCACACCACAATACCTCACTAGCACCGGAAGAGGAGGGTGCTTTCCTTCTGGAGCCTGCTTCTTGAGGTTGTCGCCACTGCTCGCACGCTAGTGGCAGCCGCCGCCTTAGTGGTTGAAGCTGAGAGAGAGGAGGAAGGGAGAGAGAGGGGGGGTGGAGTGGGAGAGGGAGAGGAAGAAGAGGATGGAATTTATATAGGCTTGTCTGTCGGTGGGCTCGGACCTTAGACTATTATTTTTAACCTAACCTACATTTAAGGTCAAGTATGGGCCTAAGTTTTAGGTTATGGGCCAACCGTTGGCCCAACTAAAAATCCAAAATGCCACTAGTTGCAACTAAGCCCAACAAGGTATTAAGTAGACATTAAGTTGTCACTTATATTCTTCACCCTAAGATTTAAGGCACTCCTCTGATCCATCCATGGCTCTCCTGTCACCATCCTTGTGTCCGCTAGACTCCAAGTCCAAGCTACTAGAATCTTACCAAATAGCAAGCTAGAAGCCTCCTCTATAAACACAACATTTGGGTTCACCAGTGATGAATGCTTCTTTTTGTGATTGTGGCAGGCACCTCCAACACCTTGACCTCCCACATCATGATTTTTTCTGCGTATCTACGAGGCAGACCATGGAATACACATGCACTAAAAGACATGGAACCAAGTGGTCATGAGCACAACAATGTCATAGTTTATGACCTTGCATTGAAATCTAGCTCCGTATTGATGTGTTTCTGGGTCATCCAATTGGCCAATATGCCACCGAGTTAGGTCACGTGTCGGCTTGGGCCAAAGTCATTTATATCGAACCATAGGTGGGCTTAAGCCAAGAAATTTTTGTTGAGTTTTCTAGGGTCCAACCCAAGCCAGTCCGACCCAAGGTAAGATAAGATGTAAGTTTCTAACTAGGATGGATAACCAGGGCACAGAAGGTCACCGATGGAGTGGTAGAGTTGGTGATAACAAAAGAGTTGGAAAGCGTGGCAGCGCGAGTGAGGAGTGACCCTAATACAATATTGGCCACCTGCATTCATGTTGGTTAGCGCAAGAGAGTCCTTATGCATTCATGTTAGGCCTAGCTCAAGAGATAGTCTTCGCAAGATGGGCCTTGCCAAACATATTGAAGGCAACCAAACAAGCCCAAAGTTGGTTATGCATCCATAAGCACCCTCTTATTGGTATCTTACCCCCGTTTGGATGATCAAAGTGGGTTGCTCTACGGACATGGTAGCAAGAATGGTGAATGTTTTTATTTGAGAGTTCAAACACTATCACCATGCATATCCAAGAATACTCAAGCATTATGATGTGTCGCTCCTTCAACTTTAAAGGCGATATTAGTGAGTCGAAACAACATTGGGCTAGAATATCTCATAGTGATTTATAATCTTGTTTAGCTTCATTTTTTCTTTTGCGGGAAACACAACTTGATTGTTTCATGGTGTAGAAACCTTCACATCTTTACTCTTCTTCTTAATGTATTGTCATGCAAATATCTTCCATGTTCATTTGAAAGAATATATCAAAGGTTCTTTATTAGGAAACAATTCTGGAGTGAAATTGCAAATGGTAATAAACTTCTAAAAAAATGTCCATTTGTATATTTGAATGTTATATTGTGGTGGCCAAGTGCAGTGGGGAGGTAAAAAAAAGGAATTTGTTAAAAATAGTTTACTCAGTCACGACCAAGTGATAAGAGTATAGATAATATGGCTCCAATCTTAGAAACTGCAATTATTCGATAGTAAGGGGGCCTATGTGTCATTGTAAAAGAGGGAAGGGGGAGGGAATGGTCAGATAAGAAGAATAAAAATATTTTGTGGGTTTACAATCATGGGTTGTATTGGCTTGGGTCTTTATTAACATAAACTTATACCACCTTGATGAAAGGACCTTGTGGAAGTCAAATAAAAACGTATCCCATCTTTGCTCCATAGACATGTTAGTGTTTCCTATATTTTTTTTGGTTAGATGGTATGCTACTTTCTCTTCAGTTTTACAATCACCACTTTCTTCCTCCTAATTTAGGATGCAAGGTCTAAACTTTAAAAAGAGTTACTACAAACAAGTAAAAAAACCATATAATAAAAGACTCTCCATCTATTTGCTAGGCAAGGAAATTTATATTGCTTGATGCTCTAGAAGATAGAAAAACCATATCGCCTCAAAAGCAAAACATTTATATGATCAAGCAAAGAAGCAGCAAAAGGGGCAATATCCCTAATTTAGTTTGAATCATGTATCTACGTGCATTTCTTCTTGGCAGAGCAATTAGTAACACTCCTCGTCGTTGTTAGACATGTAGCACCAGTGGACCATATCATCCATGTGGTTCTAGAGCTGCAAGACTATTATACGAGGACATAACAAACATCACTCACTAGTCCAGAGGCATGTGCACTATGGCTAGACCAAACAATGATTGAATCAACGGGCATGCTTCTTTGCAGAACCACTCGCTGACTGGATTCCTATATAACCTTATACGAACA
Source organism: Echinochloa crus-galli (assembly GCA_900205405.1). Taxonomy (NCBI): domain Eukaryota; kingdom Viridiplantae; phylum Streptophyta; class Magnoliopsida; order Poales; family Poaceae; genus Echinochloa; species Echinochloa crus-galli. The sequence goes on along the minus strand of OAMR01000572.1, from coordinate 546,159 downwards.
ACATCGACCATGGAGGAGATGATAGCTTCAACATGCACAAGGCTAACGAAACATGTTTATTATTATGTTGTAGATAGATTTGTTGTCCATTGAGTTTAATTTAGATGATCAACAATAAAAATAGTTTGTAATATATTTATTGCAGATTTTTTGATTTTTTTTGTAATATCACATTAATGTGGGTCATTTCTATGGCTGTGAAACTTCCTGTGGGTGATTCTATAAATTAGCATTACTCAATATTTTGAGCATTTATTCTATAAAGAAGTATGTAAGATTACTCAACATTTGGAGCATTTATACCATGTCACCTCTGGGAAATAAGCATAACTCGGTTAGATTATCCACTCGGACAATTAGGCTAGTCTCCTAGACTACCAATGCGATGAATATCCTCAATTGTTTCTTTTCTTATTTGTAAACAAACTTATTTTAAAAATCATAAGTTTTATTTTTTCCCTTTCCTAGATGTGGACGTGCCTCTTTTATGAGCAAGGAGATGCACTTTTATGGGTATATTGCTGCGCTGTTGTTATCCCTAGCCTCCTATTTTGAACCGCCCAGTGAAGGCTTACAATCCATGCCACATCAATCGGCCCGTTCCTTATCAGTATTGCCGTCGCCTCCACTCTTTGCTTCCGCTCCGCCTCTTCAGTATCTGCTTCACTGTGTTATGAGTTCACCATTTGGCCACAAAAGAAGCATCTACAGTTTCATTGTCAAGAAATTATCACTTATGCTTTGCGGAAATTATCGCTTATCAATTATTACATGGTCAAGAAATTATCACTTACTAGGTAAAATCCCCGTGCGATGCTACAGTAACATAATTTTAAAATAAAATAATTTTTTTTATAGAAACATGGTAAGAAGATGATAGATACATTGTTTAAACAATAAACTTTAGTAGTAACATGTTAAAAATGATGGAAAGAAAGTGTATCCAACATGATAAATATTTTAAACTTCTGATATAAATTAATAAGAATCACCAAGATAGGGAATGCTGTTTATGCTTTTGACCCAAGATTATTACACGGTCAAGAAATTATCACTTATTACATCGAACAACACAATTTGTTGGTCTGAACCAGTTATCGGAAGGCCTGGTATCACCACCACAAGCCAGGCCGCGTTGCGTTTGACCCAACAAATTGGGCAAACCCTCTCCACACGGCCCAACATATCAAGGCCAGCCCAATTAAACCCGACGAAATGGGCACTCTTCACGGCCTCACCACCGTGCGCAGCTATATATAAGCTCCCACTCCCATGCGACCCTCTCTCTAAACCCTATCCGCGCCGCCGCCGCCG
>OAMR01000572.1:520012-543563 GCA_900205405.1 Echinochloa crus-galli | reverse complement strand
CAAGCCAGGCCGCGTTGCGTTTGACCCAACAAATTGGGCAAACCCTCTCCACACGGCCCAACATATCAAGGCCAGCCCAATTAAACCCGACGAAATGGGCACTCTTCACGGCCTCACCACCGTGCGCAGCTATATATAAGCTCCCACTCCCACGAGCCCCTCTCTCTAAACCCTACCCGCGCCGCCGCCGCCGCCGCCGCCGCTTCCGCCGCCTCGCCTCGCCAGCCGCCCCCGCCGCCGCCTCGCTCCGCGAGCTCAGACCAGCTTCAACCATGGTGAGTTGCCCGTCAAAACCCTAGCTAGGTCCCGGATCCGGCGCGTCCATAAGACTCACGCAAGGATTCATTCGTGTTGCGCAGGCGGACGTCGAGCCCGAGGTCGCCGCCGGCGCCGCGCCCAAGAAGAGGACGTTCCGCAAGTACAGCTACCGCGGCGTGGACCTCGACGCGCTGCTCGACATGTCCACGGACGACCTCGTCCAGCTCTTCCCCGCGCGCGCCAGGAGAAGGTAACATTCGTGCTAAGGTTCGTTTTGTTTCCGCGGGAATTTGATTTGCCTCGATCTGATGTGATGCGCTTGGGCTGGGTAGGTTCCAGAGGGGTCTGAAGAGGAAGCCCATGGCTCTCATCAAGAAGCTCCGCAAGGCGGTCAGTTTCCGACCACACTTTTCACTACCTCCGTTTGTTAATTGCGTGGATCTGTTATGCTGTCATGATTAAGTGATGCCTGTTTCCTCTCGGGTATTGTCATATTTATGTCTTTTGCAGTTAGTCCAGCATGCTGATAAAATTGAGAAAATCTGTGACTATCTGCTTGAATGATTTAAATGCCACTTCTCTGATTTTTTGTTCAATGGTTTGGCAGTGTTGCATATATTTTTTATGATCTGTATCACAAGTTGTACATCGAAAATATTCTATTGATTATGTTTTGATGTCCTGTTATGGCTGGTAGCAATTTGGTTGTTAATTGATAGTAACTAGTTTGTGCCATGTGTTCATTTTGTCACTGTTGGCCTTTTTACTCCAATTTTTTCTCGTTGGCAGGATTATTGGTGGTTGACTGAATCAGTTTGCATATTATCTTATGACTATGTTGTTCTGTCACTTAATTTGTAACAAGTTGCTAGTGCAAAGCGTTCTTTGAACCCTGAAACATATTGCTAAGTTTGTCTAGCAGGGAAATTGCTGTTTTCCCTTCAGCTCCTATTTCCAGCATTCTATTGTGTTGTAAAATCGAATTGCTTGGCAAACAAACATGGTGCTTAAGATGTTGTAGTCAATAAACTTTTGAAACAGGAAGATGCTGCATTGTTTTCATTGTGTTTTGGTGCCATAAGGTCTGCTGTTTTACCCGAAAATAGTTCTTGCCTTATTCAAATTGTATGCTCATTATGAGTTATTTCATCAATGGTGATTGATGAAGTTGCCTTAATGATAGAATAAAACATGCTACAGTTCTGTTCTGTGCTGGTAAACATGCTTAGTGTAAAATTTCTATGCTGATCTGTTTGTGTCGAGGACTTTGATTTTTACCTGATACATAGTTTCCTCACAAGCTGCCATTGATGCCCTTGAACAGAAAAAAGATGCTCCTGCGGGTGAGAAGCCAGAGCCTGTGAGGACCCATCTCCGCAACATGATTATTGTGCCTGAGATGATTGGGAGCATTGTTGGTGTCTACAATGGCAAGACCTTCAACCAAGTTGAAATCAAACCTGAGATGATTGGCCACTATCTTGCTGAGTTCTCCATCTCCTACAAGCCTGTGAAGCACGGTAGGCCTGGTATCGGTGCCACCCACTCCTCACGGTTCATTCCTCTGAAATGAGTAGCCCAGCTCTGTAGTGTTACCCAAAGTCCAGCATGGAAGCCTCATGGCATGCGTTTTCATCTGTGCTGCTTGTTTTGAATGAACCAAAGATGTTTTGCTCTCCAGTATCCTATCAAAGTACTATGCTCAATTATGCTGTTTTGTTGGAAATACTTCGGTATAATCTTATCGATATTGTGATGGTTACTTTATACTGATGCTGTGATTCTTGCCTTGTTCTATTGAGATGAAGGCCCTATTGAGATCTTATCCTAGCAAAGTACTATGTATCGTTTGTTGCTGGGTGAAATGAAGGCCCTATTGAGATCCTGGGGTTTGCTTGGTTGATCTGACAGGTCCTAAATGTTGTCCTTGTGCTCCCTAAAGTTGTATTCCTGCATTATGAAACATAGGAGAACAGTAGTTGGTAACATGATTGTTTTTTATGAAACAGAGAACTGTACTTGGTAACATGTTTGTTTTTTATGAAACAGAGAACTTGGTAACATGATTGTTTTTTATGAAACAGAGAACTTGGTAACATGATTGTTTTTTATGAAACAGAGAACAGTAGTTTGGTAACATGATTTGTTTTCAAGGACCGACACAAGAGCTATAATTCTAAGGTAGGCCCATGTCAATGTTTTGAAGAAGTTATCAACTTAAGAGATTTTGAACTGTTCGTACTGTCAACATTCATGCTGTTTGTTGGCTGTGAATCAAATTTATCTTTACTATTATTGTTACTTTCTACCAACGTTGTATCTTACATTTTGGATTGGTGAAATTTCCAATACGCATGTTTGCTCAGGTTTATGAACACCATTTGGGCATTTGGCCGTTAATACGATTTTTCATTTCGAGTGGATTGCTTGTGGTCGATCTGGTTGAAATGTGATCTTTTTTTCAACTGACAACTGAATATTGTAAGCCCCAGCCCACGGTTGTGTCTGCTGGTGACGTATTGCACTTCAAGGTTTGTTTCCATGGTTTAAATTTTAGTTAAAATGCGTGGATGTACAAAAAGGGAACTTCTCGAACAGATACATGTTGTTGATAAATCCAAAGAACCAAATCAAATGAAGTACGGTACATTCAGCCAATACCACAAATAACCGTGCTTGAAAAATGCACACAAGCCAGGGCTTCAAGGCCGTAGAAGTGACAGCGTGCCTGTTCGGCTGGATGGTTACCGGTCAACAGTGTTTTTTAACCAGTCAGCGGTATTTTTTCTTAGCAAAAATCAGCATTAACCACCAGTTAAACGAATAGGGCCATGATCCGTACTCTAGAGTAAAATAGCAGCAAGAATTATTTCGTACTATGATTAACATTGAATTGTTCAAATCGAATTGTCTACTGAAGAATGACTTGCAGCTGTAAATATGGGTAGTTGTTGAGGTCATGCACACACAACAAACTTAAAGATACGGTGGATAATGACACTTTCTTTAAATGATGTACCATAAAACTTTAATGGTTCAATCCCAAACTAGGTCCAGTGGATAATAATGGAGATGCCATGCAAAGTACCAGATATAAGGCTATCTCCAACAGAGTACCTAAAAGGAGATCCAAACCTAAAATAGGTATCCGATGGTACTATTTTAGTCTCCAACAGAGTACCCATACCTAAACTCAAAATGGGTTTTCAGGAGAGAGATGACCTAAATCTGGGTATCCTCTCTCTTCGTGACCCATTCGCAGAAAGGATTCTCTTTTGAGTATTCGGTTGGAGAAATGAGTTTATGTGTCACAAACCTTTTTACTATAGGCAATCTAAAGTGGTAAATAGGCCTTTGATTTAGGTCTCCGTTGTTGGAGACGTTCTAATGCTTCAGACTGGTCTAGAATCGGTTTGACTAATTAAAAACATTTAATAGTAAGAAAAATATTATGATATAAAAGTGACTAGTTAAAATCCTAAATATAGAATTAAAATCTCATGTTCGCGCATTAATATTTAACGATATTAACTAAAATTTGTTGAAAACAACTCAATACGAGGATCTGCTACTTTATGTAAATTAGTGCTGAGATCTTCATATATAGGTCCCAAGTCAAAAAACCGGGCCATAAACTTCAGGCTCTCATCTTAAAATTTTAGTGAATTTATCTAAGATTTATTGAAGATGACTCTATAATGATCGACTATTGTCCTGACTATAAAATCTCATCCTATTGTCAAGGCCGCCTTGGCGCGTCGAGACTGCATCATCATGCTCTCGGTCTTCTGCCTCAAGCTGAGCCTGGTTCTCTCCAGCGTCCTGCTCGTCGTCTTGGTCTCTTGTAAGCTGGGGCCATGGGGGTGTGCCCAATGACGGAGCTAGGATTGCCCCTCTTGGGGGGCTCATTCTCCTCCTCCTTCCTCCAGCCTTCCTCTTCTTCCTCTCCCTCCATTTTCCTCTCTTCTCTTTCCTTCTTCCCTGTTCTTTTCGATGGGGAGCCCCCCGCCGCTACCTCCATCCATGGGTGTGCCGCTGGTTTCCCGTTCGCTGCTGCGACAGTAGGGATCATGGTCGCCGTGTGGATATTGGGGGAGGATGACTCTGCCGTGGCAGAGGCATTCCCGAGTTTCCGGCTACATACTGAAAAATGTTGTTTTGTTTACATACGATGATGCGCGTGCGGGCAGAGATGGATCGTCATCGACGGGATGCTGTTCGCGTACAACACGACCGTCATGATGGGGATCGACCTCAAGGCGCTCTTCGACGGCGAAGGTCGCGTACGGCGTAGCCATAGCGGTGTCGACGTGTCGTCACTGGGGCTCAGGCTGATGGCCACCACATGCACCTACATGATGCGCAGCAGCAGCCAGGGGCTCTACCGCAGGATCTCGGCCTCCTGCGCGAGGTTCGGGGCGATCCTCTGCACGGTCCTGTCCGTCACCTGCATCTCTTCCTCCGTGGGGCGTCTGGGATGGATCGGTGGGATCTTCTTCAGCGCCGTGGTGGCGGGCGCCATGGCCGACGTGTGGATTTGGGGGGAGCAAGCGGCGGCAGAGGCCATTCCTGTGCGGTGATCACGCGCTACCAAGCACAAAGACAGCTGGTGGGGCGGAGGGGGCTCGAGCCCCCCCCTCCCCTACGGCATTTGCTCCACTAAGCCTCCCTAACACCTCCTAGGAATTTGAGGAGGAGGAAGAAAGAGAGGAGGGGCTGGAGGAGGAAGAAGAGGAGCTAGGCCCCTATCACCGGATCCTGGCTCCGTCACTGCAACGCCGCCGCGGGTACATACTCTCTGCGGCGAGATCGAGGCATCGAGCCACCAACCTGCAATAAAAGGTCCTTCTTAGGTTACTGTAAAAGAAAACATTCCATTTCCACCTAGGCGGTGTTTAGTTCCTTCAAAAGTGAAAAATTCTCTCTCCAAACTTCACTATTCATCTATCACATCAAATCTCTCTCCTCGTACATGGAATACTAAACGTGGGTAAATAAAAAAACTAAGTACATAGTTTTGATGTACTCGACGAGACGAATCTTTTGAGTCTAGTTAGGTCATGGTAGGACAACGATTATCACAAACAAACGAAAAGTGCTACAATACACTACAGTGTTCGATGTGACATTTTCACCAAACTTCACACTCAACTAAACACCGCCCTAAAGTTAGATGTGGTGAGCGGGTGGAGCGTTTAGGAGACTATATGTATACGAGGCAAGACAGGAGATCCTGTGTTTGCATGCCACGGGATGCAATAATTTTTTCACCGACTAAAAAGGGTCGAGAACCGGGACTAAAACCCATTTTCTAACCGGAAGGCCCGAATTCGAACCTTTCTTTACTCCTAGATTTCTAGTTCCACACTTCCATCGGATCGAGAGGATGGTCTGCTCATGCTCTTGCGGTGCTGAATCATTCTTTTTCACTGGAATGCCGGCTGTCCATGGATGTTGAATAGGGACGTACGGGAGGGCTCTCTAGGGTTGGCTCTTGGCTGGACTTCGTTTGAGCCACGGTATCTTGGCCAAATGATTGTTTCGGCTGATATACTTGCTGGACTTGTGGCTCGTCGAGCCAACTCGATCGAGCTGGTTTGTTAAATTAACAAGTTAAAATGTTAGCTTGGCTATTTAAAAAATCTAAACGAATGAAGTTGAGCTGTGTTGAGTCGAAACAAACCACGAGTTTTTTTATCTGGTCCTACATAGTACACGTTCTAGTGCCTGAAGACGCTGCGAACTTGTGACCTGACGCAACAACCCACGCGGACATCTGTCTGTAGTTCATGTACCCGCGGAGCCACACGCGTTCATTTCGAGATTTCAGCTAGATTCAGATGACGGTCTCGCGCTATATAGAAAGGCCAAGTCCCATGCTGGGTCCAAAGTACATGGCCATTTTGAGGCTGCTTTCTGCTTAACGATAATTTTGGGACGGCCCACATGGCCCATCAAATGTAGTGAACCATAGCCACCTGTTACTAGTCCCTAAAAGAAGGAAAAAGTTCTTTCTACGCCCCTCAACAATCGTCGAAGTTTGAATTTCTATCCCTCATCTCTAAAACCGGGTATTTAACATCCATCAACTCTCTAATCCGGTTCATTCACGTCCATAGGCTGTTTTGGAGGGCAGCGCACTACCAGAACAATCCCGATCAGCACCGGTTGGGAAAGGCCATTGGCACCGGTTTTCCCAACCGGTGCTATGTATCGGGGCTAAAGGGTGGCACCTTTAGCACCGGATCAAATAACCGGTGCTAATGTGCAAGATCACTCCTTCCTATCGGCACTCCACGAACTGATACACCTGCATGCAAATTGTCTCCACTTTGCACTGCACGCACTCGCGTCGATCTTCAGACGCACGCACGCACGCACTGCGTGATTCTCTCCACCAGATCAACTCTCTACGCATTATATGAAGACAACTCACACAGACACAATGCTCCACTACTTGGACTCTGGACCCTACACGACTCAACGAAATATGATCAAATAAAGCTTACAGGATTCAGAAGATGTGTATAAGAGACAGCCATTAGCACCGGGTCCAAAAAGTGCCGAGTCTTATGAGGGGTGCGGATGTGAGTTTTTCTCGTGGCGGGGGCGGACGGAGGCGGTGTGTCCCCTGTAAACCGCCCTCCAAAACAGCCTAAGGACGTGAATGAACTGGATTAGAGAGTTGAGGGATGTTAAATACCCCGGTTTAGAGATGAGGGATGAAATCTGAACTTCTACGATAGTTGAGGGAAGTAGAATGGACTTTTTCCCTAAAAGAACCACCCCCACCTTGCTATCAGAAGAAACGGCCCACTATAGGCTACCCATGGCTCGCCTTTCACCAACATACAGTACTGAATAAAGTAAGGCATGCTTTTCCATTTCTTTTTAAAATTGGAAAAATTGATCAATATGTTTTCATGAACTAAATTTTTTAATTTCTATGTGAGATCAACAATTCAATGGACTATATTGAATAGCTTTTATAATAATTTAACATTTTCTATGACAATTGTAACATGCATATGCTATATGCATTCCAGATTTGATATATAAAATCTAGTTTAAAATTGTACCTAAACTATTTCAATGTCATAAACGGAAGTGTAGTGTATTGAAAACGTCAAACTAGTTCATTCAACATGACGACTTCATATTAATGTCAGATTTTATTGTGTTGGATCAGTTCTCAGCAATAATGTAGGATGGATTTTTTTTGAGGGTAGATCGAGTGATCGTGCAGTCCAAAACCGTGTGGAGAAATCGATCCATAGCAGAGGGCAAAGAAGCTTCCATTTCGTGTCAAAAAAAAGAAGCTTCCATTTCTCAACGACCCAAGGTCCCAAGCACATCAGTCGCAAGTCCATGCGTTGTGTCGCAAATCGCAATCGATCGCAACAGACCTGTAGCCCAAAACAAAAGATCGAACACGACAGTACAGTAAACGGAGCAAGAACCAGTCAGTCAGTGACTCAGTACGGGCATCGCTGACACTGCAGCAGTTCATCTAGAAGGTGTGAACCTGTTTGTATTTCATTTGCTCTGAGCTTCTTTTGTTCTATTTTCACAAGGGACACGTTCTTGGCCGGATTCTAGCTTGAAATGCCCCCGGCGCACGAGTCTTAACGTTGAATCACTTATGACTGTCTGATGAACGACGCAAGGCGGACCTAGAGTTGAGTGAGGCAAGCTTTTACTCAAAATTTTCTCCACACTACGCTCAAGATGTTAAATCTTGGTTAATTTAGTTACTCTGAATGTGTGCCCCCGCTCAAGATTTTGTTCTAGCCTTCTAGGTCCGTGCAGGGCTGATCGATGAGCAGTGCTGCCGCGCGCGCCTCACGTACACGCGCTGAGTTTGAACCGGTCGGGCGTGCGCGCGTGTCGCAAGATTCAATTCAAATGCAGGGGGTTGCTGTCTTGATTCACCAGCCTGTAACACGGCTCCCTCCTTCCCACTTGGCTTGTGGGCATGGAAAGGCGAGAGCAAATGCGTATGAAAAGACTCTTCACATAGCCCCTCTCCGAGCCGGGAGCACAGAGCACCTCGACCTGAGCCGCACCGCACACATTTGCTCGTGAGTCTCAGGTAGCCGCAGCCTGTTCGTTTGGCTTGTGGCTGGTGCTGATTTTTACTGAGACAAAAATACTGTTGGCAAGCTGGTGGCTGGTGTTGATTTCTGCTGAGAGAAAAATCCTGTTAGCGGGTGGCTGATAAGCCAAGCGAACAGACCGCCGGTCACCGCCGCCTCAGTTAGCAGCGCACGCCCTCGCCGTTTCGAGCCACCAGGAGTTCACCGTCGGTGCCTCGGCCAGCGGTCGTCCCCACATCGCCATGGGCGCCACCCTCGCTAAGCTTGTCGATCTCATCAACACCCACAGTGAACGCACCGCCTCGGACACTGCAACCACAAATGAGGTATATATACTGCCCTTCTGTCCCTAGCTTTGAGTTGTGGTAAAGGGGCTAGAAATTTTAAAGAACGGTTTTAATTAGAACCGAGCTAAAATACTATTAATTTTTATCTAAAATTAACTAGGATCAAGTGAAATCGTAAAAGAGACGTAAGCGTCATGATCCATTCCCACACCTAGTCGTGACTGGGTAACGGATCGATCGATCGATGGATGGGTATTGTATATTACTGTTGCTGAGACCAAGCTCTTGTTTCCAGCAGGGCTCGTCCACGGTTCTGACCGGTTTTCCCAACCGGTGCTATGTATCGGGGCTAAAGGGTGGCACCTTTAGCACCGGATCAAATAACCGGTGCTAAGGTGCCCACCGGTAGAAAAAAATGCGTGCTGTTGCGGGTGTTGTTGTTGGGATTCGAACTCAAGACCTCTTGGCTCGCGCATACCCACCTAACCATCTCACCTATGCAGCACATGTGACAGGATAGAAGATGCGCTTATTTTAAAGTAGCACGCGATACCCCCTTTAGCACCGGGTCGTATTTACGAACCGGTGCGAAAGGGCCTTTAGCACCGGATTGTAAAACCACCCGGTGCTAAAGGGTGGCCCTTTAGGGTGAGGGCCTTTAGCACCGGTTGCTAACATCAACCGGTGCTAAAGGTCACCTTTTAGCACCGGTTGGTGTTACTAACCGGTGCTAAAGTGTTTCTGGGGCACCCTATTTTTGCACCCGGTGCTGATACACCATTAGCACCGGGTCCAAAAAGTGCCGAGTCTTATGAGGGGTGCGGATGTGAGTTTTTCTCGTAGTGGGGTCGGACGGAGGCGGTGTGTCCCCTGTAAACCGCCCTCCAAAACAGCCTAAGGACGTGAATGAACTGGATTAGAGAGTTGAGGGATGTTAAATACCCCGGTTTAGAGATGAGGGATGAAATCTGAACTTCTACGATAGTTGAGGGAAGTAGAATGGACTTTTTCCCTAAAAGAACCACCCCCACCTTGCTATCAGAAGAAACGGCCCACTATAGGCTACCCATGGCTCGCCTTTCACCAACATACAGTACTGAATAAAGTAAGGCATGCTTTTCCATTTCTTTTTAAAATTGGAAAAATTGATCAATATGTTTTCATGAACTAAATTTTTTAATTTCTATGTGAGATCAACAATTCAATGGACTATATTGAATAGCTTTTATAATAATTTAACATTTTCTATGACAATTGTAACATGCATATGCTATATGCATTCCAGATTTGATATATAAAATCTAGTTTAAAATTGTACCTAAACTATTTCAATGTCATAAACGGAAGTGTAGTGTATTGAAAACTTCAAACTAGTTTATTCAACATGATGACTTCATATATATTAATGTCAGATTTTATTGTGTTGGATCAGTTCTCAGCAATAATGTAGGATGGATTTTTTTTGAGGGTAGATCGAGTGATCGTGCAGTCCAAAACCGTGTGGAGAAATCGATCCATAGCAGAGGGCAAAGAAGCTTCCATTTCGTGTCAAAAAAAAGAAGCTTCCATTTCTCAACGACCCAAGGTCCCAAGCACATCAGTCGCAAGTCCATGCGTTGTGTCGCAAATCGCAATCGATCGCAACAGACCTGTAGCCCAAAACAAAAGATCGAACACGACAGTACAGTAAACGGAGCAAGAACCAGTCAGTCAGTGACTCAGTACGGGCATCGCTGACACTGCAGCAGTTCATCTAGAAGGTGTGAACCTGTTTGTATTTCATTTGCTCTGAGCTTCTTTTGTTCTATTTTCACAAGGTACGCGTTCTTGGCCGGATTCCCAGCCTGTAACACGGCTCCCTCCTTCCCACTTGGCTTGTGGGCATGGAAAGGCGAGAGCAAATGCGTATGAAAAGACTCTTCACATAGCCCCTCTCCGAGCCGGGAGCACAGAGCACCTCGACCTGAGCCGCACCGCACACATTTGCTCGTGAGTCTCAGGTAGCCGCAGCCTGTTCGTTTGGCTTGTGGCTGGTGCTGATTTTTACTGAGACAAAAATACTGTTGGCAAGCTGGTGGCTGGTGTTGATTTCTGCTGAGAGAAAAATCCTGTTAGCGGGTGGCTGATAAGCCAAGCGAACAGACCGCCGGTCACCGCCGCCTCAGTTAGCAGCGCACGCCCTCGCCGTTTCGAGCCACCAGGAGTTCACCGTCGGTGCCTCGGCCAGCGGTCGTCCCCACATCGCCATGGGCGCCACCCTCGCTAAGCTTGTCGATCTCATCAACACCCACAGTGAACGCACCGCCTCGGACACTGCAACCACAAATGAGGTATATATACTGCCCTTCTGTCCCTAGCTTTGAGTTGTGGTAAAGGGGCTAGAAATTTTAAAGAACGGTTTTAATTAGAACCGAGCTAAAATACTATTAATTTTTATCTAAAATTAACTAGGATCAAGTGAAATCGTAAAAGAGACGTAAGCGTCATGATCCATTCCCACACCTAGTCGTGACTGGGTAACGGATCGATCGATCGATGGATGGGTATTGTATATTACTGTTGCTGAGACCAAGCTCTTGTTTCCAGCAGGGCTCGTCCACGGTTCTGACGCTCGGGCTCGTGGCATACACTATCGGCATCGTGGTCGGGATATTCACCGAGCTCACAGACACCATCGCTGGCTGGAACACCGCGCAGAAAGCGGTGTACCTCGCCATGGTCGTGCTGACCATCGTGTTGCTAGGGGTTAGCGCCATGGCAGCCGGGTGGCCCGCCGAGCACCGGTTCATGAGGCCCAAAGTCTCGGCACACTGTTCGAAGCTGAGCGCAATTCTTGCCAGTGCCCTGCTGGTCGTCGCCATCGCTTGCAAGTTACGGCCATGGGGGTGCGTCGCCGGCGTGCCGTCTGCGGCGGCAGTGGCGGGCATCATGGTGGTGGTGTGGATGTGGGCGGAGCCTAAAGCGCGAGAGGCTGTGTGCGGTTACTGGAACCGCGTCATGGATTTGCCGGGCAAGGTGAACAAATGCCTGAGCTGCTCGATCAGCAGGATCGTTCCAAAATAATTAATTGCCCACGGATGAGGCTTAGAATGCATGCATTTCCCTTTTAGTTGCACCGGCCACCTGTGTATTTCTTTCCCCATTATTTCCCCACATCGGTAGAACTAATCCTTGATTTGCACCGGCCACCTGTATTTCTTTCCCCATTTCCCCACATGGGTTTGGACAGGCACTACTGTAAACTTGTCGCTTCGTACATAATCACATCTCTTACCATACGTGCGCCTGGAATTTTGGATGATTTCAGACAATGCCATATAACATTGTAATAGGCGCCAGTTCCACTATTGCCTTGCCACTATTAGAAAAACACTGGTTTTGCGGAGGGATTTGTGCTTCTGATCGATCTTAGAAACGGGTTTGCGGGCATGTGTTATGTTCCTAGACTGCCAAATCACATTAACAAGGATACTCTAGAATTCTGGGTACAATTCTGGAGAGGAATTGGAGAGATTGGGAAGGGATTAGCAGGAACTAGGGTTAAGGGTCAAGAACAGCAAGAGATACAGGAGGGCAGAATCACAAGGAGGAAGACGACTACGTCGTTCAGGTTCTGTTCGATGCCTCCACCGGTTCTGGTCCTTAGCCTTTTATAGCTTTAGCCATTCCCAAAGCCTGGCTCACCTGTCATCCACCCTTGAGGGGGCATGTCCATGACATTCCCCACCGCTTGAAATGTGGCTTGCCCTCAAGCCGCAACCACCGGGGATCCCATGAAAGTTGAAGTAGTGCGTCACCTTGTGCTGATCGGTCTTGACACTCGTCAATGATCCATTCACACCATGTCACATGAGCTTCAGTTGAGATGATAGCCTGCACGGATTCTCGACAGGTCCCAATTGACCTTATTATTTCAATCATTGAGCAGTTGCACCCTTGCCAATGAATAGAGCTACTGCTACTCAAGTTCTTTGTCAGCTTGCATTGAATCTTCCCTCCAATCAGTCTGATAAGGTATGGCTCATATTGTCCGTCCATATTCACACAAATGATCAAGTCTCCGTACCTCCCCTGAATTTTGTGGATGGCAATAATAATCATTGGTAGTGGTGATTGTTTGAACTGCATCTTGGATTCTTTGAATAGCTCACGCTGATAGCCCGCAACCACATAAGCAATCAACTCCTTGCAGCCGCAAGTTGCTCCCACATGAAAAGCTCCAGCATCTTCTTGTAGTTCACAGTGAACTGAATAATGTAAGTCCATAGAACTGAAATTATCCATGCCACGAAAAGAAATCCAAGCAGCCGCAATTTCAGAAAATAGTTGTAAATTATTGCAAGAATTGCTCTTGCACACAGTAGCAGTTTCTCTGGTAGCACCCTGCATTGATACTCAGAACTAAGACTGCACTGACACTTAGTGAACCAGAACAGAAATTGAGAATTCCTTCCCATTGTTGCACAGAAACAATAATGTTGTCGGCAGGCACAGAAACAAGCAGAAGTGCCACCTCTCTTGCTTAGATGCTTACTGTTGGGATTTCCTTTATTAAGCTCACTGCAAGTGATAATTTCATATATTTGCAATATTCGTTGAATTATCCAGTCACTAATCAACACCCAATCAGCAGACCACGTGAGAGTAGCAACGGGTAAGTGTAGCATTGTCAACTCTGTTGAACAAACTTTGAAACTGACATATTGGACAAAAGTAGCAGCTTCATCTAAACTTCTCCACAACCGATGTGCACTCAGTGGCTGTACAGGTGCATCAAGAGCACTAGGAATGCTTGCACATACCTTCACAAGATCTTTGTTGAGTATACCACACAACATTTTCTCAACAGTAAAAGATTGGTTTCCCACTCTGTAACTGCAACAACTGCATGACAGTATTTTCTCACTCTCTAATTGACCACCTTCCATTGCAGATAGCCAGGGGCTAAACCCACCTTGTTGCCATGGTGGCATCTTTTCGAGCATCATATAACTATTATGCACTTTCAAATTTCTAGGAGTGAAACCACTTCTCTCCCATGGCGATAATTCATCAAATTGTTGCTTTCCATCACTGAATTCGCAATCCTGAATCATGATCCCAATAATCCAGAAATTCATCTCAGAGGCTAACTGAAGTAATGTGATGAATGCTCTGGCAATAGCTGATCCGTTGCCATCTTCAGTTTGCTACTATCAACTGTAGCAGCCGGTTCATGCTCTTGAGTGTCCTCAACAACCTGAACATCAACTTCTGCACTAAGCTCTAGGAATAGTGAGAAATCACCGACATGGGGGAGCACCTCATTACTCTTGTGGGAGGATTTGGCATGAACTGATCTCATGAAGGGATTCATCAAACACTCAGTGGGCATCACATTGCTAAGTGTGCCTGTCGCGAGTGTTTTTGGTGCGGAGACTGACACGTACTTTGTAAGCATTGGGATGATCTCAAACCCACCAATAGTAGATAAGGACGCTGCCATGACATAGTGGTCACCAACATTGACATTGAGGTCTGAAATCAAACACCTGTCGAGCACCGCTGTCTTGCTGTCCCAAGAGGTTGGCAGCATAAGATGAATGTCCATAACATTGCAGCCATCCCAGATGCATTGGCCGTGGAGAGCCTCTCGAGCTTGCACAACACCATGGCACCATTGGAAGGAGATGATGGCCTCAATTTGATTTGCTGCCGAGAGCAATTGCACATCCTTGGCGCCATATGGGTCAAACAGTTGATGCATAATCTCCTCGGACACAGGGTAAAGCATGTGGCTCACTATGACATGAAGAACACTTACTGCAGGCTGGCAAGACATTTCGTCGAACACCTTCCGGGCACCCGAGACAGAGTGGGACTTCTTGCTAGAAACCACCAGAGGACTCGACGATGGCGCTCCATGGGATAGAGAGGAGGTCGATGGAGTCGCTGTTGACTTGCAGCAAGTCGGCTTGAAGCTCGGGGTCGGGTCCCCAATGGCATGGCCCGCCTCAACCGAAGGGATAGGTGGGGAGGGCGAGTTCGTGCAGGACGCCGATGGAGAGGTCGGCGCAGCAGGCGGAGTTGGGGATGCGGACGAAGATGGTGAAGCAGATGACGCTGACAACCATGTCGCAGAGGCAACACCCTCGGGGCTGTTCCCCATCCTGCCAAGCACCTCCTCCATTCTTCGCATCAGCCGATCCATCCTCTTGGAGAGGGCATCGATGGCCGCAGCCTCAGGGTCAACAACAGTGGAAGGTTGTGGATCCATAGAACTCGATCCGACAGAGAGCATGGCGGAATTTTGGGGAAAAAATCCGATCAAGGATCGATTTGCTCTGATTACCAATTGTTATGTTCCTAGACTGCCAAATCACATTAACAAGGATACTCTAGAATTCTGGGTACAATTCTGGAGAGGAATTGGAGAGATTGGGAAGGGATTAGCAGGAACTAGGGTTAAGGGTCAAGAACACCAAGAGATACAGGAGGGCAGAATCACAAGGAGGAAGACGACTACGTCGTTCAAGTTCTGTTCGATGCCTCCACCGGTTCTGGTCCTTAGCCTTTTATAGCTTTAGCCATTCCCAAAGCCTGGCCCACCTGTCATCCACCCTTGAGGGGGCATGTCCATGACAGCATGGTGGACCGGTGGGGAGACTGGTAAAAGGTGACGGTGCTGCGAGCTAGATTGGCAATTTCGATCAGTTGTGCACCTGCATTGTGAACCAGAGAGTGTAGAACCTTAACTAACAGGCCGGGGGCTAAATATTCCTCATGAGAACCAACCAACCATGCATCTCGTGTACGTCCGATAGTGAGCATACAAACCAACTCGCGAGTGTGATCGAGAAAAATCGAGAAGGAGAATGCGGAGCAAATGAATTAATTCTACGCAGCGCCAAAGAAAGAAAGCTTCCATTCCTTAACGACTCGACAAACCACAGTCCACAGTCGTCGTCGCAAGTCGTTCTTCGTATATCGCAATCATATCGATCGGGCCAAGAAGCTCTCGACCGATGATCTCCGCGTACGCGCGCGTTGCCGGGCATTCAATTCCATGCATGCACCGGGCCTTGCCGGGAATTGAAGACGGAAGAACACGCATGATGTGAAAGGAGAGCAAGTCCACGTACTACGCCTACCACTACTAGCATGTCCGGTGTCTATGTCAGTTTTGTCGTCCCAGACTATATATGTACTCCGTACTGTATGCAGCAATTCATCATCATTTAGACATACTACGTGCGAATTTGATCTGAGCGTTTTTTAAAGTCTGACCGGCCGCGATTCTCTAGTTTTCATTTTTCTGCACGGATGTGACGTCTGTCTCTCCCTGACTCGGGGGTCCGAGGATCACTAGTGATCTTTCTTCGCTGACCCATTTTCTCTCGATATATACTCCCTCCATATTAAAATATTGGATGGTATTATTTTTTCTATTAACGTTTAACCATTCATCTTATTTAAAAGTTTATTATAAATATATGAGATGATAAATTATCTGTAAAGTATATTTCATAATAAAGTAAGTTACAATTAAAACAAATATTTTTGAATAAAGACAAATTATCAAACATAGTAGGAGACAACGTTAATTAGATTACAAATGCAGGGTTGAGATTGTCTTATCGGCAAACAACGCGATCAATGAGCTACAATTTTCTTTGAGTGGTAGGCGATATATGCCCGTCAACAGCGAGAAGACTGTGGTGGCTTCGAAAATTTCAAGATCGGAGATGTCGGTCCAGTCTCTTGGAAGTGCTCATAGATGTAAGGTTACCGTACCATAGCATATTCGAATCCAGGAGAACAGGTTCCAGCATAAGGAACCTTATCAACTGATCTATGATTAATTCACATTTAAATAGATTGATCGATATGTCATAATACTAAATAGGTAACATCATATATTTTGGAATACAATAAGCTAAGAAATAATTTTATTTATATATAAATTAGTCTGACTTGAGTTTAATTTTTCTGTTCTGTTGCAGGTTGCAACGCGCGCCATATATTTTCTAGTCTACTGACAAAATATAGTGGATCTTTCGAAATGTATCATCAAAATAAAAACAGCATAACCCACTTGTAATAATCGTCTTCCATACGTCTGAATTCTCCTCTTAATACATTTTCCACAACGGGAAATCCCGAATTTCATTCCCCAAAGCCAACGAAATTACAAAGTCAAGCATCCACCAGTTTTGAGACATCTACCTCAATTGGAACACCAAGGGAACCAACTGATTAGCCCAACCTGTCTACTCCTAAAACAAAAACCCAAAAACTGAACAGGCAGACCCAACACTCATCAACAGTCATCCTCTCCTTGCTCAAACACAAACAGCCCTACTTTGATTACAAAACAATGAAACTCCAGCCCACCCAGCAACCCTTCAAAAGCTAGCCATTACTGGAGAAGCACCATCCCAGTATCCTCTTGACCAGCCTCTTGGGGGTGAAAATGAACCGCAGCCGTCTTGAGCATTGATGCCCCTTCTTTCATGGCCTCCTTGTCCACCCTTTTCTGCAAACCTGCCCAATAAGAAAGAAAAGAGCAAGCCAGAAAAATGATCTCAGCAGGCGATCTGATTTTCTTTTTATCAAAACAGATCCCATTTCGTGAGTTCCAAATAGCCCACAAAATTGCTGCTAAACCGGCCATATGAATATTCTTCCCCTGAGGGATATACAATTTAACCCAAATCCAAAAGTGCTCTAACGAGCTAGGTCTGCAGTTAGCACCCACAGTCCAAGCTACAAGGCTCCAAATGTATTTAGCCATCACATATCCAAAAAACAAATGTTGAATTATTTGTTTTCAAGGCTCCAAATGCACCCACAGTTTTCAATTATTTGTTGTGTGCCTGGACAGCATGTATCATTGTCAATTTGTCATTTCTTACACACAAGCATTTCCTATCCATGCTAGCTTCCTGAACCGACAAGTTGTACCATAATTATTACCATTCAAATTCAAGCTACTGTTGTTTTGTTTTTTTTTCTTTGAGACATACTGTTGTTTTGGCTTGGAGTTGCTGTGCACACAAAGCCCAGTCGGATGCTGGGGTCACAGAGTATATGGGCCTCTGATCTCGCTCGAGGCTCCTTCGGCCCCACCCATGAGGGGCTCACGCTTCTCTCCTGGGCCGGGCTTTGTTGCCCAGTGGTCTGTTGTGTTTCCTGAGTACTATAACAACACTCGTGGAAGATGTTTGGTGAGTACACTTTTGTTTGGATTTGGGAACTGGAATTCGTCTATTTCCCGTAGTTCTCTGTGCGCATTTTTGTGTGTGACTTTGATGTGTTGTGTGTCGTCTTAGCTTCTTATAAGGTTCAAGGCTTCACCTCCAGGACTAGACAGTGCTTATTTCCAGAGACCATTCATCCACGGTTCATCATCTGTGTGTTTCTGCATTCTGAATAGAGGTTTGTTTTATCTTTTATGTAAGTGAGATTAAGTATTTGATCGATTGTTGTTGTATATGGAGTTGATGCATGCAAATTAACCAAGTGGGGTCGTACACCACTTTTTCTAGCATGTACATTGACAAATGTATTCATATAGCATGTACATTGACAAATGTATTCATGTATATGGAGGGGCTGTGTGTGGTTGCTGGAGCCGCGTCGTGGAATGGCTGAGCTGCTCGATCAGCAGGATCGTTCCAAAATAATTGCTGCCCATGGGTGAGGCTTAGAACTAAGCGTGTGTTTGGTTTGAAGACATGGTAGGATGGGATGGTCCCGTCCCTATTTTTTTGGGATAGGATCGTCCTGTATCGTGTTTGGTTTAGAGGGATGTGTTCATCCCAATTTTTTGTTTGGTATGTAAGATTGAAAGTAGGGAAAATTTGCTACAGGACATGCAAAGTGGAGTGCGTTTGCTGAGACACACCGTTGACCGCGCCGTATGCTGGTGGACACTCTAACTTTGTGCTAATTTGCTGGAACACACTGCCTCGATTAGAATAATATTTTTCGACTGAAGAGGAGAGAGAAAGGTAAGGAAATGTCCCTTTTACCCTTGGTCCCATTAGTCAGATTCTTCTTCCTCCTCCGAGCATCCCGGACCTGCTGCTCCGTGACAACTGTAGTGCGAGCGCAGCATGGCGGCCAGTGTGGTAGGTGCCGGAGGACGCGCGCACCGCGGCGACTGTCTAATGGGACCAAGGGTAAAAAGGACATTTCCTTACCTTTCTCTCTCCTCTTCAGCCAAAAAATATTATTCTAATCGAGGCAGTGTGTTCCAGCAAATTAACACAAATCCAGAGTGTCCACCAGCATACAACGCGATCAACGGTGTGTCTCAGCAAATGCACTCCACTTTACATGTCGTGTAGCAAATTTTCCCTTGAAAGTATGGGATGGATGAATTTTTAACACCGTCACACACATCACTCAGTGGGTCCTACGTGTCATATTGTTGGACCCACCTGTCATTCTCTCGGTGCCTTATCTTCTCCACCAACCTCATCCCCTCATCCGCTCGCCCGTCCAGCGCCCGCCGACGCCCGCCCCGTCCAACGCCAACCCCGACGGCGGCCGCGGCGGCCCGTCCTGCACCGGCCAGGGCCGCCTGGACCGAGGTCGGCCGCCGCCGCCACCCTCGGATACGATCGGGCGCGCTAGGCTCGGTCGCCCCCGCCTGGTCCCTTCCCACGCTAAGCTCAACCGCTGCCTCCTCGGACGAGAGTTGACGGAGCCAGACAAGGAGGAACTCGTCCCACATAAAACGCGAATATTCCTCCTAGGGACGACCCCATCCTTCTCTATCCCACCAAACGACCACATGTATTTCTTTCCCCATTATTTCTCCACATGGGTTTGAACGTACCCCGATCACATCTCTTACCATACATGCGCCTGGAATCTCGGATGATTTCAGGCGATGCCATTTTACATTGTACGTTCAAACCCATTTTACAACCGCCCACCGGTTGCCTTCCGCTACCCAAGCTGACGGTGCCATCGCCACCCTCGATCCACCACCGCCGCCTGGCTGACTGCCTCCCGGGCCATCCCTCTAAGTTCCAGACCACAGGTAACCCCCAAAACCCTGAACCCTAATCTCGCCGGAGCACCGCCCATTGCCAGAGCGCCGCCCATCAATGGAGTTACTTCTTCTCCCCCTTCTGTTACTTTTCTTCTTCCTTCTTTAGACTTACCTTTTCTAGCAGCACCCAATACCCCACATGCACAAAAATTTCTAAATTGGGAGGGCTCTCCATCTAAGCCTAAATGGAGAGGGTTCTCCATCTAAGTTTTAGGTAATAATTTTGATGCAAGATTGCTGATTTCATACTTAACAGATCGACCACTATTTACTACTACTACATTCTGAATTCTTTGTTTGGCATTTGTGCTATCAATAATTTGGTTCCGACGTTACATAACGCCTTACTGCACGTTCCAAGTACCAGAGTGCCATGCATATTCAGACTTGAGAGAAGCGGGGCAGTGATAATCCTCTTCTCTCAGGTGTGCGAGCGTAACTGATGCCATCATGGTTGCAGTGTTGCCTACTACCATCGCCCACCCATTGTTGCTCTACTTTCATATTTTTTAGAAAAAGGAATATTTATTAATATTCCAGTTCATTATTACAAACCAAGAGAAAGCAAGCCAAGACAAACACTTCCAACAACAAGTATTGAGGGTAAACAAGTCTATTACTGAAACACCATCCATTAGAGGCGAAAAATATCCATCAAAACAGTGTCAAGGACACAGTAACAAGCAACAAGTATGTGGGTTTGTCTCTACTATGTGGGTTTATCTAGTACGACAGCAACAAGCAATTCCTGCAAATCTGGCTAGGATTGCTCACGGGTTCGGTGGTGTGGTAGCGCGAGTAGGACGTGCTCGTGTAGGATGGATAGAATTTGGCAAGGGGGGAGGCAGGGGCGGGCCCAGGATTTAGGAGGTGGGTATTCAAAATTTGAAGTAGTGCAAAAAAAAAAAAATTTAACAGCCCAACATATGTACTAGCAGTATTGAGTACTAGCAACATAAATTGTTTATAATTAGAAATTGTTTAACATATACATAATAGATATATTAAATGGTTGAAATAGAAATATCTAAAGTAATAAAGAATAAAATTCTAAAACATGATACCTGAGAAATAAAGAAATATCTAAAGTAATAAAGAAATATCTAAAGTAACATATACGCTGCCTACCTGCCTACGGCTGGCCGCCTGGCGCCTGCCTACGGCCTGCGTTGCTGCCCAGCGCAGCTGCACCTTGGTCCCTGCGCCTGCCGCCGCCCACTGAGCAGGGCAGCCAGTCAGCAGGAGGCAGGAGCAGTGAGGTGGGCCGTGGGCCCTTTGGTTGGGAGTCAGGGAACGAGAAGTTGGCTGATTTGTATCCTTGAGCCCGTTCATGGTAGTATTAGGCTGTTTATTTTTAACTTTTTCTGTATATACTTGAGAAATACCTACATATACAAAAAATATCAAAAAATAATGGGTATTCAACTGAATACCCTTGCTACATACTGGGCCCGCCCCTGTCCGGGGGAGGAAGAGGGCATATCTCATCGTAACGTTAGGATCTCGACGCGATGGCAGGGTGTTCCACATCTTTGGGGTAGGTGTCAGGTTTGGGATAGGCGTCCAAGCAATGAGCTTTGGGATAGGTGTGAGGTTTATCTGCATCTTTTTTTGTGTTTTTTCTCTACAATTTTTTGTGCCAAAATATGGCCATATTGTTTTTTATTTTCTTAAAAGACCAAAATGCAAGTTTTCTATTTTTTAATTTTTAATTTTTTATTTTTTTTGATAAAACTCCACTAATGTCTATGAAAAAATATATATAGAACTTTTGTGAGCTACAAAATGGTTAGGACATGACTTTGCTGAAAAGCCTCCCGAGTAGATGTTAACATGAGAGCCCCCTCCTACTGGGATGCAAGAAACCACCTTCTCAGCCCAGTTCTCTTCTATGTCATGTGCCCGTTTTTCCTCGTGTACTTCCTCCGTGTAGTCGCCCCGCTATACCTTCCCCTCCCCTTCCCCCAACACCCACTCCGTTCTAAATTAAATATGATCATCACATTTCTCCTTCTGAACTAGTATTGGAACCTATGAAATCCTCCAATGGTGTAATAATGACCAGGTAATGCGACAGTGGGCATAATTGGGTTTAGAGACAGGGCCCACAATAACAATAACAAGGGATCCTTTCCAAATCTAGCTAGAAATGTTCATGATTTTGTTGACATTGTGGTGGGCCACCATACCAGAACCTAAATTTAGCGACTTACCTTAGTCCATCGGCAAAGAGTTCCTACAAACCGTTCGACGGCAATTTAAAGTATGCCTAGCGACCGTCCGTCGATATACATTAACCATTGGTCCATTGGCAAAACTTCATTTCGGGTTGAACCGTCCATCGCTAAATAAGGCCCACCAATTTCACATGTAAAGACTTGACCCAGGCCCACTGGGATAGAAACCCTTGCACAACTAAATATCCTTCATGAAACCTTTTCTAAATAACACGTGTTAGTAAAAACAACTCAAAATTGGTTGTGTGGCATTAAGAGTGTAGAACACACATACACACATTTAGAGTGTATACTACACATTTAAGGTGCAACTAAATAGTAGTGCATGGTAGATGATGTACCAAATGCATTGTTGTCGATGAAGGAAGTGGATCACCTAGCATAGGATGGGGTGCCGTGTCCGTTGTCAATGAGCATACCTTCCATGATGTTGTAACCCATCACTTCGGGTGAGCACAATGGGGAGACTAAGACGAGGTGCCACATAAGGTTAAGTGTTAGCGTGTCAGCCAAGGGTCTTCTCGCCTCACCCGTTGGGGTCCATTTATTGGGAGAAGGTGTGGTTGTTTATATTTATTCCATTGGCATGATTGTATATTACAAATAGGCCCTTAATTTCCATAAAGAGTTCTTTGAGTCATACTGAAAGAAAATCTAGCCCCTTGTGGGTTTTGGTGATTGAATGACACAAACAATTAAAGGACTAATGAGCTTGTTAAGTTTTGACAAGGATTTTATTGCAAATAACAAAGTCAAGCTCATATTATATGAAGCATGCAAAAGTAAAGAAATGACAAGCAAAGATGGAAATATAGAAAAGAGACAAGAGGCAAATGAATTATATGGCCTCATTGGTTGTTTGCTCATATAATCAAAGAAAGGTGAAAATTGCATGATGATTGATTCAAGATTATGGCATTGTAAAGAATGGTGGAAAAGAGACAAAGAGGCAAATGAATTATATGGCCTCATTGGTTGTTTGCTCATATAATCGAAGGAAGGTGAAAACTGCATGATCCGCAATTGCATGATGATCAAGACAATGATTATAGACAATTTATACTTTCTTTGAAGTGCATAGATTGCTAATAGAAATTGCATCTATGAAAATTGCATTATCTGAATGAAAATTGCATTATCTATACTTGTTTGTCCTGTCTAAGAACATTATTAGTTGAGATGCTCATTTAGATGCAAGGCAAAGCTAAATTAACTTAAAGTTGGCAAGATAGGGTGAAGGGGTCAAGCTAGGACTAGTGACGAGGAACTAAGCAAGGAGAAGGGCAAGAATTGTCTTGTGACCGAAGGTCTTTGCTAGGGTGAAGGAAGCTAGTACTTGGTTTGGTTCCAAGGCACAAATCAAGCCTCACCAAGTGAAGCTATGCAATGCATCTAATATTTGATGAATCATATATTGAAGTGACTTATAAATGGATATGAAGTTGAGTGTTCACCATATTGATCGATGAATCTAAAGTTACTAGTTCTTGGATGGTATGCTCAAGAGACAAGAATGCTAGCAAACCCTCAAGGTGTCATATTGAAGAAAAGCGACATGATGAAGACATTGAAGCTCAAGGGTTGATATAGTCTTTATCTTTGATCTTGAGTATATAGGTAACGCCGTAC
>OAMR01000572.1:502334-515642 GCA_900205405.1 Echinochloa crus-galli | reverse complement strand
TCAGAGACAGGTTTACCGTCAGGTTCGTCCTTTCGCCTTTGTCCTAAAGTCCAGAAAATAGCCCTAAAAAAATTTCCGCTGTCCGAGTACCCTTTTAGCCTTTGCAATTTCGTCGATGAAAGAGGGTGTTATTGGAAAAACAGATGGATTATAAGCATATTTACCTCTGAATTCGGCTGATAGTCAGGCATCAAATCGAGGCAGAGAGGGTGGACTGGCACATTGAAGATATGATCATGGAGTTCTTGCCACCAAAGAATAAAAGAAGGATGAGCAAGTGCTGTTGGCACGAAAGGTTCGATCTGGTAGATGGCTGCACAACACTTGTAATCAAAAATCCTTCTTGTTTCTGTGGAGTCTTTGATGATCTGCCTAGGCTTGAGGAGTTCATGGAGAAATAATCTTGGGGGCACTTGGCCACATCCTAATTGCCTGGCTACTATATTCGGCTGGTAATATTCATATGAACTTTGAACCAGCCTTCCTCCACAGAATTCGGCTGGTAAGATGCAAGGCCGAATGAAAGTGTTAAAAATTGCTGTGGATTCTGTATCTATGCATCCAGTCTCGAAGCTGAATTCACAAGGGAAAGTGAGATTGTCATTGTCCATGTATGGGAACCAGAGGGGATTGGCAAAGCCTTTGAAGAAAAGTTCAAACAGTTCTCCAATGCTCTTGTTGATAGCAATAGTGGAGGCTGCTTCCCCATAGGTTTGACAGCCTTTGGTGCTCTGGGCTTCTGCTTCCTGGTAATTGACCGAGGGGAAATGTCGGCTGTTGAGGTCAATGGAGACAATTTGGTGCATGTACAATTGCAGCCACATCTGGACGAACCACCAGGGACCATTGACGCAGGAAATTTTCTTGTTGGTGTGCATCTGATAAATGGTCTGATGGAGCATGTGATAGACACTTCCCAGGAGATATTTCCCGAGAGGGATAAGTGTGCCTGCAGCCAGGTCTTCGGCCATTACTATGTGATTCAGAGTTGGCTCATTGGCTTTACCACAGAAAACAAATCTGCACAGCCACATATTCAGAAAGGCCCTGTATTCAACGTCAGTCAGAGGACCATCATGCATGTAAGTCTGGATGTATCTCTTATAGCCGACTCCAGTCTTCACCCCTGTCTGTTTGGAAGAACCTTTGTACCTGTATGGGTGTGTTATCCCTGTGATGTTCAGGCCGGTTATCATGTAGACATCGGCCAAGGTTGGGTTCATTGGTCCGTGACCAAAGAGAAAAGCATTCATGCCATTGGACCAGAAGTGACAAGCTGCAATCAGGAGATTTTCATTCTTGGGTGTTTCGGCTAGAGATAGCTCCAAGCAGTGAGAAATACGAAGACTGTCCCAATTCTGTGTCTGAGGACTTTTATCTTCGAGAATCCTTTTGTACCAGTTTTTTATTACTCTGAGCTTGAATATACAGATCTTTCAGGGATTGCTTAGTTATGGCTCTTCTTTGTTCTAAAGCTGGTTGTAAAGATTGACTTTTCAGAACCTGTCTGACTGCAGCAAATTGTTGATCCAATTGAGAGATTGGTTCCAAAGAAGCTTGAATATCAACAGGAAGGTTTTGTTCAATGGGCTCGAGCATATCTCGCAGAAGATCAGCATCCTTGACTTGATCCTGGATGTCTTTGTGCAGAAAGGAGAAGATTTCCTTTAGTTTTGCCTGGGTTTCTTCTGATAAAGCCTGATTAGAAGAAATTTCCTCTGCTTGTTCGGCAACAAGATCATCCAAAGGAAATGAGTAGCTGGGTGATGAAGTTGTTTTCTCCTGGAAAGAGATATTGCCGAATTAATGATTATCCATTGAATAAAGAACTGGGAAGACTGGGTAATTATCTCTACCTCATTCCTGATCTCTTGGATGGAGAGAGAGGGCAGCTCAAGCTCAGGCAAAGATTCTTGTATGTCATGCTGAGGAGAGCTTGGAAGATCTTTTGGTGGGGAAGAGGCTTCTGGCTGAGGAACATCAGGTGAAGCTGAAGCTGGTTCTTGATGAAAAGAAGAGTTCTCCAAGATTGGGTCCATTGAGATTTGCTCTGAGACTGAAAAAGAATCAATGCCGATGGAGAGGAACTTTAAAGACAAAATAGTGAGAAATTTTACCAATCACTGAAGCATCGGCAGGTTCTGTGCTGATGGCCAATTGTTGTGATTTGGCCTGAAATCATAAAGGAGTAGAAGTGAGCAGAATGAAATTAGCATTTTACTCGAGGAAGGAGATATCTGACCTGAGCAATTCTTTTGCTGCTTGTTCTTTTCTTCTTTATAGCTGAAGGGGCAGTTAGAGAAGATGTTTTCCTCTTGGCAGAAGGTGGTGCAGCAAGAATTGGATCCAGACTGGTAGGCCTGGACATTAGTTGAGCCAAGGTAGGAGATTGGTGCCCCAAAGCAGATATTGGGCCTGCAGCTTTGTACAAGATCGCTCTGGCAAGAGGGGCATGTACTGTGTCCTGCAGAATAACAGAATCAAAAGTCGATGAAAGAGGGTGTTATTGGAAAAACAGATGGATTATAAGCATGTTTACC
The DNA here is from genome assembly GCA_900205405.1 of Echinochloa crus-galli. NCBI lineage: Eukaryota > Viridiplantae > Streptophyta > Magnoliopsida > Poales > Poaceae > Echinochloa > Echinochloa crus-galli. The sequence continues at coordinate 513,102 of OAMR01000572.1, read as the reverse complement.
TCTGAATTCGGCTGATAATCAGGCATTAACTCAAGGCAGAGCCCTAGTACAAACTACTGGAAGAGCCTGTTCAAAACAGACTGGGGATGAATGGAATCGGCAATGGCAGCACCATGGCCATCAAGACGATCAATGGAGGCGTCGATGTCATCGATTTCTTCTGGGTTGCTGTTGGCGAAACCTACCGGCATCCTGGAATAGTCAGTGCCGGTGTGCGTCGACATGGCAACGAGACCCGTAGCGACGTTCAGGCGAACGCCATGGGAGGCCACCTCGTCGACATGGCTTGCCACCGCACCAAGGCGTGCCTCGGGTGTGTCCCCTTGGGCGTTCACCTTGTCCGCCAGCTCCTCCACCAGCGCCTTCAGTCGATCAAGTTCAGCATCACGCGCTGCAAGATTACAAGGGGTTAACAGATTAATATCATTTGGAGGACGAGATTGAAATTGAGCAGATTGCAGGACTCACCATCGATGACTTCGAGCAGCTGCTTGCGCTCGTGCTGCCATTCAAGGTCAGCAATCCCGGCTTGCTTGGAGATGACCTCCAGTTCGCGACGAGTGTCGTCGCGCTCCGCCTTGAATCGGCGAGCATCGTAGTCCGAGTAACGGAAGTCGTCCGATACGAGAGTCCGATTGGACGAACTCGAGGAGTTGGACGCCGCAGGAGCAGCAGCTGGAGCCGCAACTGGCGCACCAGCGGCGGCAATCCATTGGATTACCCGAAAAAACAGAGAGATTCGTCAAAAAGAGGGCAAATCTCGAGAAGAACAGAGAGAAGCAAGCAGCCAATCACCTGCGGCGAGCGCCGGCGCGGCTTCCTTCGGGCTCGTCAGCGGCCGGTCGCCTTCCGTTCGCCATTGGGGTTTTCTTGGAGGTTACTGTGCTTTGGGGAGAAAAGAGCTCGAGACCGGCAGGAGCTAGGAAGGCAAAAGGCTTGGTGGAGTGCTAAACGCCCGGTGCCTTTATTTATAGAACCCACAGAAGGAATCGTGGCCAAGAGATCGTGGCGCGTATGCCAAAATTTCGGAAGGTGGAGAGCTTTCGAACTGAACAGTTGCAGCGCCGTTTGGGATTCATGCTGAGTCACATTCGGTTTTGACCAAGTAAAATTCGGCTGTACTATACTCTATACAGTTGGGTTTGCCGAATGTGCTTGAGGAAGATTAAAGAATTACCTGAAGGGCTTGATCTTGGTGCGCCATTTGAAGATTGAAAGCTTGAAAGAGCTGATGATGCTAGGGTTTGGATTTGGCCGAAGTTCCGAAGATTCGAGCAGAGAGGGTGGATGCTAAAAAGATTCAATCCAGTTGCGGATTTCTAGTCAATTCCGAGATAAATTATCTTTTATCCCGAAATTGAACTTCCTTGCACATTTCCTCTGTCAGACCAGGGAGTTCGGCTATCTTCTTTTTATCAGCTTCAATTTCAGCCGATAAGTTCTTCAATTCAGCTTCCAGCTCGGCCCTCCTGTTTTCTTTTGGCTCAAGTGCAGTTTGTAGGCCAGTTAGCAGCTTTTTATTACTCTAAACCTGTAAATGCAGATTTTTTACAGATTGCTTGGCCATGGCTCTCTTCTGCTCGAAATCTGATTGAATAGATTGGTTCTTCAAGGCCTGCTTCACTGCAGCAAAATGGTTGTCCAGCTTGAAAACTGGATCCAGAGAAGCTCTGATATCAGCAGGAAGATCTTGGTCAATGGATTCGAGTGCATCCCTCAGGAGATCAGCAGTGCACACAAATTACATCACAAATAGCAGTAAAAATATCACAGAGGGATCACAAAAGATAAGCTTTATTGCCGAAATTCAATAATCCCTGGTACAAGCTAATGAGACAACTTGTTCAAGACAGACTGGGGATGAACTGAATCGGCAATCAAGGTATTCAAAATCATCAATGCGTTCATGGATTACAATGCTATTGATGCTCTACCAAATCCTGGATATTCATGCGGTAGATGTCGATGAATCCAAAGTCACTAGTTCTTGGATGGTATGCTCAGGAGACAAGAATGCTAGCAAACCCTCAAGGTGTCATATTGAAGAAAAGCAACATGATGAAGACATTGAAGCTCAAGGGTTGATATAGTTTTTATCTTTGATCTTGAGTATATAGGTAACGTCGTACTATCAAGGGGGATGCGTGTTGATCAAGCCATGGATGTATAAATGCTCAAAGAGAACTAACCAAGTGCACATGAGAAACACAAATGCACTCACGGGCACAAGTTTTTCTGTTGGCAGATGGTCTGGCAAGGGGTCGGAGTATCATAGTATAGAATTGTTGTTGTCTCTGGGTACCCTGGAATATCCAGGACAGGGCCGCAACATTATTGTTCCGAGAAGCCCTTCGGGTTTGAGCGTCTTCGAAAATTTTGGAAAGCTCTCGGAGTGTCCAGGGTCACTAAGTTACACGTTCATTTCTGTGGGAGGAGTATCCGGGGTCGTCCCAGAGTATCCGACCCAGATCTCACCTAACAGCATAACGGGTAGTTTTTGGGGCTCGGGTTTATATACCCCTTCGCCCCCTCTTCTCAAGCCTGCCGACTCCACACATAAGAAACACACCTTTGAGCCTCCCTTTCACTCCCTCAACTCCCTAGAGCCAATCCTTGCAAGATTTGAGAAGGGATTTGAGTGAGTCCACGGATTTGAGTGTGTGAGAGCTTGAAGTTCATCTCTTGAGCATTTGAAGCATCCTCGGCCATCTACTCGTGTTTGTTACTCTTGGAGTTTTTGCTCCTAGACGGCTGGGCGTCTCCGGCGAGCGCTCAACTCGTGTGAGCTTGCCCCGGAAAGTTTGTAAAGCCAATCCCTTTGGGGATATCATAGTAAGTAACCCTAGCTTGGCTTTTGGGCCCTAGGGGAAGGGTAGAGTTGTGGCTTAACTCGGTCTCTTTGGAGGCACCTCAACGGAGACTAGCTTCTTTTGGGAAGTGAACTTCGGTAAACAAATCACTTGTCTCCCTTGTGTTTTTTGTTCTTCGTGTTCATCTTCGAGTTCATATGTTCTTGGTAGTTCATAGTTGACTTTCATAGATTTGCTCCGATCTACTCGTGTGTGAAGTTTGTGGTGCAGCTCTTAGGTGGAAAAGAATCCTTGGACGATTTCCCACCTTTCTATTCAAAGGGAATTAGCTAAGTTGCTCTAAATCTTTGCATCACGTGCTCATTCTTTACTGTCAGTGTCGGAATATCCGACGAAGTGTCGGAATATCCGGCGATCTAATCCGCTGCTAAGTTTTATTTTTCAGAAACCGCCTATTCACCCCCCTCTAGGCGACATCAAGGTCCTTTCACTCCAAGTCCCTGGCGTCACACCATCAAACACACATCTATTGCGGTGATTTCAAAGTGTCCAGGATCCCAGAATTATCAGAAAAAATTAGCCCTTTCTTCGTCTCACCATGTATCACAACACTTGCCTCCTCCCGCCACTCAAGATTGCCTTGTAGTTGTAGATCTAGTCGGGATATGGCAATGAATCCAAGCATATGATACATCCTTACCTTGATAAAGAGTCATCTCTTAGTAATCTCTAGCAGATCCCCATTTTCCAATCCAACTACCGTATCCGAAGAGTTGGTGAAAAATTATACTCCAGCAGAACCCCAATACTTTTTCCTTTTCCCAGTAATCATTAGGACAAACCAATAATTTATCCCAACTCTTGGCAAATAAAATAGGAGTTGGAGTCTCCCAGTAGGGTAGTTGGACTGGGTTGTGATTATTGGGGAACTACAAAAGCAACTCCACCAATAACCATCAAACAAATATTACGACATTCCCATGAACTAGTTATTAGGACAAAAAGATTTATTGGGGGACCTTTGGAGATGCTCCTACTCAAATCTTTACCCTAGATAATGTATCAAGTCATCGTATCCGAAGCTCTCCTCATGGTAGGTGCATAGTATAACACTTGTAATTTCATGGCATTTAAAAATTACTATATATTTGAAAAAATGTACAAATAAACGTTTGCATGTGTGATTTTGAGAAAATATCATTTTTCTTAGAAATCAAACATTTTGAAAACCTGTATGAAAACAACCAAATTCATTTTTTTGTGTTCATGATTTTTCTGAATTATTCATGGCACCAAAACCGTTCTTCCAAATTTGAATTTGGTTTTGGAATCACATTTAAAATAATAAAACCTACCTTCCTTGCCTAACCGGACCCAAACCTCTTCATAGAACAGCAGATCGCTCCCTCCTTTTTCTCTCGTTCTTATCCTCCCCGGCCAATAGTAATATCCTTTATTTCTTTTGACTTTGGAGACCTCAAGTAGGCTGTCGACTAACGGCAACCCGGGCATCCCTCTCCATTTGTGTCTCTCGTCTCGACATGCGGCCATCATGTCGCTAACGACTTTCAAGTGTAGTTACACCGTACCATATCATCATATACATACCATACGCCAAACACTACACATAATATACCAAAAATAAAACAAGAAAGTAACCGCTAGTTGACATCCTTGTCAATTAATGCATGTACTCCCTTCGTCATGTGAAGAATACAATTCTGAGATAAAAAATCTCACAAAAGAATGTAATTATAGAAGTTAATCAACTGTCACATTCCTTAAAATAGATAATTATCTGAATGCACCAACGACTCTCATACCTAAATTGACTGGATTAAAATGATCTTTTGCCAATAACACATCTGTCGGAAAAAGCTAGAATTACATTCGTCATGAGACGGAGGGAGTATACACGTGTTGTAGGTCAAGTTCACTCGTACAACCGTGCCACCAATTTGGGCTCGATAATGACCTCTAGCGGGACCTTGCGCGGAAGTGTGAGCTGGTAGGACTCCTCCATGCACAGGTCCTCCTTGGCCACCCCATCCGGGAGCCTCCACGTGAACTGTGCAGCAGGTTCGCGAGGGTCAACGTGACCACCTTCAGCCCGAGGTTGTATGCGGGGCACATCCGCCGCCCTGACCCGAACGGCAACATGTTGAAGTCCTGCTCCACCCCCGCGTCAGCCTTGCTGATACCGGCGAACCGCTCCGGTCTGAACTCCTCGGCCGCGTCCCACAGTGCAGGGTCACGGCTGATGGCCCAAGCATTGCCCGGGGTCGGAGTATCCGGGTCAGATCTCATAGACAGCACAACGGCTAGTTTTGGGGGGCCCGAGTATAAGTACCCCTTCGCCCCCTCCTCACTTGGCTGCCGACCACACTTGCATAGAACACTCTCTTGAGCATCCCCTTCACTCCCTCAACTCCCTAGAGCCAATCCTTGCAAGATTTGAGAAGGGATTTGAGTGAGTTCTTGGATTTGTGTGTGGGTGAGCATCAACTCCATCTCTTGAGCATTTGAAGCATCCTCGGCCATCTACTCGCGTTTGTTACTCTTGGAGTTTTTGCTCCTAGACGGCTAGGCGTCTCCGGCGAGCACTCAACTCGTGTGAGCTTGCCCCGGAAAGTTTGTAAAGCCAATCCCTTTGGAGATATCATAGTAAGTAACCCTAGCTTGGCTTTTGGGCCCTAGGGGGAGGGTAGAGTATTGGCTCAACTCGGTCTCTTTGGAGGCACCTCAACGGAGACTAGCTTCTTTTGGGAAGTGAACTTCGGTAAACAAATCACTTGTCTCCCTTGTGTTTGTTGTTCTTCGTGTTCATCTTCGAGTTCATATGTTCTTGGTAGTTCATAGTTGACTTTCATAGATTTGCTCCGATCTACTCGGGTGTTAAGTTTGTGGTGCAGCTCTTAGGTGGAAAAGAATCCTTGGACGATTTCCCACCTTTCTATTCAAAGGGAATTAGCTAAGTTTCTCTAAATCTTTGCATCACGTGCTCATTCTTTACTGTCAGTGTCGGAATATCCGACAAAGGTTCGGAATATCCGGCGATCTAATCAGCTGCTAAGTTTTATTTTTCAGAAACCGCCTATTCACCCCCCTCTAGGCGACATCAAGGTCCTTTCACATACAAATGAGCCTTAGGATGCACTAATGGGCCACCATTGGACCTCTTTTACATACAAAGGGGTGCCTTGGGCCATGCTAGCCCGTGGCACACCCCGAGCAAAGTCACTAGGCTTGAGGTTGGGTGCCTATGTGTGAGGACGACATGTCCCTCTCGTCTAGATGCCACAGACCATCATCCCCTATTTATTTCTCTCATGCCAACTATGCCATTATCCCTTTCTTCATCCGTGCACCCATCCTATCCTCCCCTCCCTCTTTCCAGATGCCTTCTCTCTAATCCTCACCACCCTCTAGATCTGATGTCCCTTGTCTCCACCGTGCCACCCACATGATCTAGGGACACCTTCACTATTTGATCTTCTACCCATAGGACCGCCACCGCTAACCAGTGCAACCATGACACCTTTGCCACTGACCTTCCTCCATTGGGATCCTAAACTACCGTAGACTTATCGTGCCACCAACATTCTACCACCACTTCTAGCCAGAAAGCCTTCCCCAACCATCGCTTTAGATCTGGTAGCCACATATCCCTTCTCCAACAAATACCAAGAAACTCTAACAAGGGGCTAGCATAAGATCGAGGATAGAGAAGGTGGGCTTGCCAGACTCAAAGTTGGAGTTACTTCTTTTTTTACCCCCTCTCTTTTGCTTTTGCTTTGATTCCAAGTTTCTTTCTTGTTCCAAATTATATTTGAAGAGTTCTCAAGTTATGCTAAATGGAGATCCATGAGTATAATATACACGTCAATGCAAAAAATAAAGTAGGACCCAAAGCAATATCCTTCTTTTTTTGACGGGAAAAGCAATATCCTTCTTGAAACCTTTTCTAAATAACATGTGTTAGTAAATACAACTCAAAGTTGGTTGTGTGGCATTAAGACTGAAGAACATAGATACACACATTTAGAGTGTATACTACACATTTAAGGTGCAACTAAATAGTAGTGCATGGTAGATGATGTGTACCAAATGCATTGTTGTCAATGAAGGAAGTGGATCACCTAGCATAGGATGGGGTGTCGTGTCCGTTGTCAACGAGCATACCTTCCATGATGTTGTAATCCATCACTTCAGGTGAGCACAATGGGGAGACTAAGACGAGGTGCCACATAAGGTTAAGTGTCAGCGTGCCAGCCAAGGGTCTTCTCGCCTCACCCCTTAGGGTCCATTTATTGGGAGAAGGGGTGGTTGTTTATGTTTATTCCGTTGGCATGATTGTATATTACAAATAGGCCCTTAATTTCTGTAAAGAGTTCTTTGAATCGTACAGATGATCCTTAGGATGCACTAATGGGCCACCATTGGGCCTCTTTTACATACAAAGGGGTGCCTTGGGACATACTAGCCCATGGCATACACCCCGAACAAATTCACTAGGCTTGAGGCTGGGTGCCTATGTGTGAGGACATCATCAGGTGGTGGAGTACCGATGAGGTGATCATCAAATGGCATACGTTCTTATTGTTTCCACTACAACTGTAGAATAGAGTGTATTGTGTTTGCTAGGATCTACAAAATACCAAATTCTTGACATATTTATATAACCAAATGAACATGTATCAATGAGTGTGTCATAAGTCTTCCATCTCAAGCAACATCTTGGGTTCTATGTATATGTGCCACAACAACATCTCAAAACATAGGTTGTGCACTACACATTCAAAGTGTACTACACATGTTCATTTAATATATATATATATATATATGAGTGTACTACACATTTAATATATGCATTCAATGTGAAATACACATTTACTATATACATTAGAGTGTATACTATACATTTAAGGAGCAACAACGTACTAGTGCATTGTGCTAGAGGTGGTCTCAAACCCATTGTTATCGATGAACAAAGGAAGTGTAGCGCCTGGTGTTTGATGGGGTGCCATGTCCGGTTTCGATGAGCATTCCGTCCATAATGGAGGTGAGACTTGGAGGAGGCGCCACGTTTGATTCAGTGTTGGTGTGTTCTCTGGGTTGAATTGGTTGTGACTATAGTATGTGCAACTTGTCAGGGTTTAGGTCTAGGCCTAAAAAGCTTCATGACAGCGAGGATGAGCTAGCACCCCCACAATCATCAATAGCATTGAACTCTAGATTGAGTTGGGTTCCTGTGGGCTAGGATGACATGATGCAAAGGTGTGGCAACAGGTAATCACCGAGAAGCCCCTGTTCTTGTCACTATAACCACTATCAGAGGTTACTCATCACATCTGAGAAATATTTATGTAGCCCAATGACCATCAACAAGCATGTCAACATCTCCAGTTCCATGTATTGTGGTAGCACCTAGATGTGGTTTTGTGTTGTAGATTATGAGTGTATTGCACATGCATTGCATACATTCCGAGTGTATATTACACATTTGAGGTGCATTATGGTGGAGCATCCTGTGCTAGAGGGGTTGTTGAACTCATTGTTCTCGATGAATGAAGTGGATAACCTAGCCTATATAGGGTGTCGGGTCCATTGTCAATGCGCATGCCATCCATGATGAGCATGTCATCACCCATCGTCATTGATGAGCGCACTCGGGAGACTAGGAAGAGGTGCAGCTATGGCAATAGTGCATTTGTTAGGGTCAAGGTTGGGACATGTGGAGGATAATAACAATGACATCAACTTGGAGCTCCCACAATGTCAAGGTTTGTTTGTGGGCTAGGATGACATGAGATAGAGGCACAATGTCAAGGTAATCACTAGTACATCTATTCAAGTTGTTATCACTACAAACATTGATGGGGATGACGTGGAGGTTGCTTGTATCCATTTCTAAATCCAAAAGAGTTAATTAGCACTTGAAATTACCAAATTCTCAAAATATTTATATAAACCAATGACTAGGTATAGATGAGCACGTCATATGTCTTCCTTCTTGAGCAACATCTAGGGTCCCATGTACTTCAACAACATCTTGATTTGGTTGTGTGCTGTTAATTTAGAGTGTACTAAACATATAATGTATATATTCATGAGTGTATACTACATAATTAAGGTGAAATTATGTTGGAGTACATTGTGCAATAGGGTTGTTGTATCCATTGTTGTCAATGAAGGAAGTGGAGCACCTGGTGTAGGATGGGGGTGCTAGGTCCATTATTGACAAGTACATTGTTCTGATCTGCAACGGGGAGACTAGGAGGAGGCACCACACTTGATTCGGTGTCGGTGAGTTCTCAGGGTTGACTAGGTCATTGTGGCTGTGGTAGTAGTGTAGTTCATCGAGCGTCGGGGCCATGGATCGAGGACAATGATAGAGAGAATTACCTAATGCTTGCATGATGGCACGTGACCTTTGCTTGGTATTGATCTTATCTTCCAGGGGTCCGGCCACTTTTACCAGCTTTCCGTCAACTTTATCTTGGGGTGATAAGCATAATCATGGGTATGTTGTTTCCTTTTGCCTTGGTCTGACCAAGAAGTCCTCGTGTTCTTATCCTTTCAGGAATTGACTGCCTTGAAGTAGTGATCTTTTTATATTTTTGATCCTTATCCTGATTATTCTAATCAACCCAAGGTTGGGGGCTACTCCGGCCATATGGAGAGTGTCTTGCACTGCTCTCCGTATGCCCCATCAGGATATATAGGTCTACCTTTCCTAAGTGTTGCAAAGCCTCATGGCACTCGGCTGACTCGACCTTTACTCGGTATCTTACCACTCGGGCTCTAACCCCAGGTCTGATCAGGATCACTCCTGATAATTTTCTTTTTCTCTTTTTTGAGCACTGCCAGTCCTTGTGGCGATCAGATGATGAAGCTTTTTCAGCCAACTGCATTGGCTTCGCTTTTTCATCAACAGATCGTCCCGCGGCTGCACAATGTTGGAGAGATTGTGGGATATTGATGAGGACATCCTTAGGCACGATTTGGCCAGGCGCATGACAGTGTAGGCGACAACCATGCAAGTGGTTTGGCCAGGCACATAACAGTGTAGGCGGCAATCGTGCACGTCTGAATTATCCCACCTCGCTTAGCAGAGGAGGAGGAAGCCACCTTAAAAAGGGAGCCACCCTTCCCCTATCAGACTAGTCTTTTGGGACGATTGGGACTTTTCCCGAGGGGTGTGCCGGAGTGTTGTGCTAAGATTGCCGAGGCGCAAAAAGAGGCCCTAGGGGCGTTGTAGCCGGATTGTTGTGTCGTAATTTTGGCTGCCGGTGCTAAGACTGCCGAGGTGCAACAGGAGGCCCTAGGGGCGTTGTAGCCGGGTCAGTGTGTCGGGCTTTTCATCCAACCCCACCTGGGCCGGATGCATCAGATATGGATACAAAGAGACAGCTGGCCTCGGCTCACTCGTGACAGGGTTATGGGCTGATCCTCAGGTGGCCTATAAGGAACCGTTGATTACTGAACAAGTTTGATGATGACTTAGCCCGCAAGGTGCGCGACTCGACATGCAGGTTATACCCGGATATCTAAGAATATTTGTTGTAGTCTTGTTGGATTAGTTTTCTCTCCCCCTAAAAAGAACGAAGTGGAGACCAAAAATTGGTCCTACATTCTGCCCACAACGACCACCCGCGGCTCGCCCCTTGCGCCCCTGCGCTGCCGCCCACGGTCCACCTTCGATTTTTCACCCCCTCGCGCTGACATGCGGTCCCACGGTCCACCTTCTAATTTTCGCGATCCAACTGAGCGCCTCCCCCGTCTCCCACGTCCCAACTCCCAACCGCCGCCGCCCATCTCGACCTACATGCGCCGTCCCCGCCGTCGCCCCTCCCCACGATCTCTCCTCCTCCAACGCCGCCTTCTCCCCGCTCTCCCTCCAAGTCGCACAATAGCCTCTCCACCATCAGAGCCGACGCCGCCGTCGCCAGTTTCCG
>OAMR01000572.1:474043-494372 GCA_900205405.1 Echinochloa crus-galli | reverse complement strand
AAGAAAATACCCCTTCACGTGGACTTGGTTCATGGTGGACCGCAGTTCAAATTCCCCTGGTCCATGAGTCCTATAAACTAAGTCCATGGTTGTTTTATCCTCTAACCCCTGTGCTTTCCTGAAAATATAACCATAGTTTCTGGGCCTTGGCAATCTTACAATCTACTCCGTATCTTCTACCACTAATTGCAAAATAGTCCTCCTAAGAAATGGTTTTCCAAAATTCGAATTTATATACTACCATTTTCCAAAAAATCATGCTGATGTCATAAATGTCCCTAATTACGTCATTAATCTGCTGTTTTGAATTATTTTAATTCGGAAATACAATTTTACATCTTAGCCCCTGGAGCTTTAAACCCTCGTATCTTTTTAACCGTAGATCCGATTCAGGTGATTCTTACGCTCACGTGTTCGTAACGACGAGTACTACACATTAGTAACCTTTATATTATATTTTATCATTGTTTGATGTATTGTTCATAGTATTTATTGTTTCAATAAAAGTTAGGATTAATTATAAGAGACCATGTCTTATGAAGTTTTGTCGCCCGTAGCAAAGCACGGACATTTAACTATTACATTAAGAAAATTAGTGGAGGTGTGTTGATACTATTTGTCAATTAATTAAACTAGCAAATGTGTTTTTCTTTCCCTTTCAATTCAAATATTATATTGAATTGGTCATGTTGTTATTGCTTTTGCAAGTTGGATGAGAATAAAGAACATCAAAGATCGTGATTATTTTATTATTATTATTATAAAACTCATTACAACATTATTCGTCTTGCACATTTAGTATCTTATCTTACTCATGTTGTTACTCATTCCAATATTGGGTCACTTAATGTTTCTTTGTTTAAGGAAATACACGTAGATTATATTGCCGTAGCAACGCACGGGCATCTTTCCTATATATATGTAGGTAATAAAAAGTTGGTAATGTTGATAAAAATTTATTCAAAAAAACTTCCAAGGCCAATGCAATCTAGCCCCATTGCTTTCTCAAGAACAGCTGCCTCCACTCTTTGCCTCTACGAGAAGGCAGGCAGCAACCGCCAGAAACTCCCTTGGCGGTTTAAGCAACACTATATCTACAGCATAATAATGTCAATCGTGTCAAACACGTACAGGATACCGCCCTTGTTGGGAGCAACGATGAGGGATCATCGATTTGTCGCCAAAACCCAAAACACACTAATCCCAATGTGTAGTTTCATGTTAATGTTTCCAAGGTAGCCACATGAAGGAAATAAAATGGTGTTTGAAATTAACTCTCCCATGCAGATTAGTATGTTGTGGTTTCATAGGCTCAACATAGCATTTACTAGTTCTATGACTCATCGAGTAGGTATCCATGTATAGGTGGTTCCATCTAGATGAAATTGGTTCCATATCTCGAAAAAAAACTTTGGTGGAGGACTGCACAGTGCGGCCTGTACAACCACCACTCGCGGAGTGTCTGCATCTCCACTTCTCGGCTCCTCTACCCTGGAAGTGCGGCTCAGCTCAGCCCACAGACGCGGCTTGGTTCTCCCTCGCTCGCCTCTACTGGCATGCTATAATGCACACGCCGCTGATCTGGACGTATAATACCCTACGTCATGTGTTCGGTGATATTTGTATTAATGATGCTCGAAAAAGCTTCGAAAAGCTAAGATAAGCTTTGTGGCTACAATAGGGGTGTAACTCCCGTCTTGGGGGTCAACCTAGGTCGCCTTATATAAGCCAGCGAACTAGAGTTTACAAATTGGTTAAGATCAAAATCTACCAGATTATATTTAGACTAGGAAAGATGCCCGTGCGGTGCTACGGGCAATATAATCTTCGTGTATTTCCTTAAACAAAGTAACATTAAGTGACCCAATATTGGAATGAGTAACAACATGAGTAAGATAAGATACTAAATGTGCAAGACGAATAATGTTGTAATGAGTTTTATAATAATAATAATAAAATAATCACGATCTTTGATGTTCTTTATTCTCATCCAACATGCAAAAGCAATAACAACATGACCAATTCAATATAATATTTGAATTGAAAGGGAAAGAAAAACACATTTGCTAGTTTAATTAATTGACAAATAGTATCAACACACCTCCACTGATTTTCTTAATGTAATAGTTAAATGTCCGTGCTTTGCTACGGGCGACAAAACTTCATAAGACATGGTCTCTTATAATTAATCCTAACTTTTATTGAAACAATAAATACTATGAACAATACATCAAACAATGATAAAATATAATATAAAGGTTACTAATGTGTAGTACTCGTCGCTACGAACACGTGAGCGTAAGAATCACCTGAATCGGATCTACGGTTAAAAGATACGAGGGTTTAAAGCTCTAGGGAGCTAAGATGTAAAATTGTATTTCCGAATTAAAATAATTCAAAACAGCAGATTAATGACGTAATTAGGGACATTTATGACATCAGCATGATTTTTTGGAAAATGGTAGTATATAAATTCGAATTTTGGAAAACCATTTCTTAGGAGGACTATTTTGCAATTAGTGGTAGAAGATACGGAGTAGATTGTAAGATTGCCAAGGCCCAGAAACTATGGTTATATTTTCAGGAAAGCACAGGGGTTAGAGGATAAAACAACCATGGACTTAGTTTATAGGACTCATGGACCAGGGGAATTTGAACTGCGGTCCACCATGACCAAGTCCACGTGAAGGGGTATTTTCTTGATCTAATCTTGGCCATCGGTTTTGCATCTAAGGGCTGCAGCTGCTTCTTCTTTCCTGGCATGGACGACAGCACCCACGCACGGTGGTGCCATGGCCGGAACATCACCGGAAAAAGCTAAAATGACCTACGGTGCTCAGAATTCGACGGGAAACGGAATAACAGAAAGCTTATGTAACGACAATCTCACCTAGGGCACTTTGGGGAGCAGTGGCAGTTCTGTTCGCGAGCAGGACGAAGGTAGACGGACGTACTGGTCGTGGGGGCTTCGACGTGGCCTCGGTTGCCGCTGCGGAGGAACGACGAGTTGCGACGGCGTGGCTTCCCGGTGCCCCTGCGATGCGAGCGAGACCAAAACGAAGATGAAGCGAGAGCTAGGACGATGAGACCGAGGGCGGCGGCGTCTTACCGCTCGGAGCCGCGGAAACTGGCGACGGCGGCGTCGGCTCTGATGGTGGAGAGGCTATTGTGCGACTTGGAGGGAGAGCGGGGAGAAGGCGGCGTTGGAGGAGGAGAGATCGTGGGGAGGGGCGACGGCGGGGACGGCGCATGTAGGTCGAGATGGGCGGCGGCGGTTGGGAGTTGGGACGTGGGAGACGGGGGAGGCGCTCAGTTGGATCGCGAAAATTAGAAGGTGGACCGTGGGACCGCATGTCAGCGCGAGGGGGTGAAAAATCAAAGGTGGACCGTGGGCGGCAGCGCAGGGGCGAGCCGCGCGTGGTCGTCGTGGGCAGAATATAGGACTAATTTTTGGTCTCCACTTCGTTCTTTTTAGGGGGAGAGAAGAAAATACCCCTTCACGTGGACTTGGTTCATGGTGGACCGCAGTTCAAATTCCCCTGGTCCATGAGTCCTATAAACTAAGTCCATGGTTGTTTTATCCTCTAACCCCTGTGCTTTCCTGAAAATATAACCATAGTTTCTGGGCCTTGGCAATCTTACAATCTACTCCGTATCTTCTACCACTAATTGCAAAATAGTCCTCGCTAGAAATGGTTTTCCAAATTTTGAATTTATATACTACCATTTTCCAAAAATCATGCTGATGTCATAAATGTCCCTAATTACGTCATTAATCTGCTGTTTTGAATTATTTTAATTCGGAAATACAATTTTACATCTTAGCCCCCTAGAGCTTTAAACCCTCATATCTTTTTAACTGTAGATCTGATTCAGCTGATTCTTGCGCTCACGTGTTCGTAACGACGAGTACTACACATTAGTAACCTTTATATTATATTTTATCATTGTTTGATGTATTGTTCATAGTATTTATTGTTTCAATAAAAGTTAGGATTAATTATAAGAGACCATGTCTTATGAAGTTTTGTCGCCCGTAGCAAAGCACGGACATTTAACTATTACATTAAGAAAATTAGTGGAGGTGTGTTGATACTATTTGTCAATTAATTAAACTAGCAAATGTGTTTTTCTTTCCCTTTCAATTCAAATATTATATTGAATTGGTCATGTTGTTATTGCTTTTGCAAGTTGGATGAGAATAAAGAACATCAAAGATCGTGATTATTTTATTATTATTATTATAAAACTCATTACAACATTATTCGTCTTGCACATTTAGTATCTTATCTTACTCATGTTGTTACTCATTCCAATATTGGGTCACTTAATGTTTCTTTGTTTAAGGAAATACACGTAGATTATATTGCCGTAGCAACGCACGGGCATCTTTCCTATATATATGTAGGTAATAAAAAGTTGGTAATGTTGATAAAAATTTATTCAAAAAAACTTCCAAGGCCAATGCAATCTAGCCCCATTGCTTTCTCAAGAACAGCTGCCTCCACTCTTTGCCTCTACGAGAAGGCAGGCAGCAACCGCCAGAAACTCCCTTGGCGGTTTAAGCAACACTATATCTACAGCATAATAATGTCAATCGTGTCAAACACGTACAGGATACCGCCCTTGTTGGGAGCAACGATGAGGGATCATCGATTTGTCGCCAAAACCCAAAACACACTAATCCCAATGTGTAGTTTCATGTTAATGTTTCCAAGGTAGCCACATGAAGGAAATAAAATGGTGTTTGAAATTAACTCTCCCATGCAGATTAGTATGTTGTGGTTTCATAGGCTCAACATAGCATTTACTAGTTCTATGACTCATCGAGTAGGTATCCATGTATAGGTGGTTCCATCTAGATGAAATTGGTTCCATATCTCGAAAAAAAGCTTCGGTGAAGGAGGACAGCACAGTGCGGCCTGTGCAACCATCTGTCCACCTAGAAGATCAGACGACAAACTGGCGGAGTATCTGCATCTCCACTTCTCGGCTCCTCTACCCTGGAAGTGCGGCTCAGCTCAGCCCACAGACGCGGCTTGGTTCTCCCTCGCTCGCCTCTACTGGCATGCTATAATGCACACGCCGCTGATCTGGACGTATAATACCCTACGTCATGTGTTCGGTGATATTTGTATTAATGATGCTCGAAAAAGCTTCGAAAAGCTAAGATAAGCTTTGTGGCTACAATAGGGGTGTAACTCCCGTCTTGGGGGTCAACCTAGGTCGCCTTATATAAGCCAGCGAACTAGAGTTTACAAATTGGTTAAGATCAAAATCTACCAGATTATATTTAGACTAGGAAAGATGCCCGTGCGGTGCTACGGGCAATATAATCTTCGTGTATTTCCTTAAACAAAGTAACGAATTTATATACTACCATTTTCCAAAAATCATGCTGATGTCATAAATGTCCCTAATTACGTCATTAATCTGCTGTTTTGAATTATTTTAATTCGGAAATACAATTTTACATCTTAGCCCCCTAGAGCTTTAAACCCTCATATCTTTTTAACTGTAGATCTGATTCAGCTGATTCTTGCGCTCACGTGTTCGTAACGACGAGTACTACACGTTAGTAACCTTTATATCATATTTTATCATTGTTTGGTGTATTGTTCATAGTATTTATTGTTTCAATAAAAGTAGGATTAATTATAAGAGACCATGTCTTATGAAGTTTTGTCGCCCGTAGCAAAGCACGGACATTTAACTATTACATTAAGAAAATCAGTGGAGGTGTGTTGATACTATTTGTCTCTTATAATTAATCCTAACTTTTATTGAAACAATAAATACTATGAACAATACATCAAACAATGATAAAATATAATATAAAGGTTACTAATGTGTAGTACTCGTCGCTACGAACACGTGAGCGTAAGAATCACCTGAATCGGATCTACGGTTAAAAGATACGAGGGTTTAAAGCTCTAGGGGCTAAGATGTAAAATTGTATTTCTGACTTAAAATAATTCAAAACAGCAGATTAATGACGTAATTAGGGACATTTATGACATCAGCATGATTTTTTGGAAAATGGTAGTATATAAATTCGAATTTTGGAAAACCATTTCTTAGGAGGACTATTTTGCAATTAGTGGTAGAAGATACGGAGTAGATTGTAAGATTGCCAAGGCCCAGAAACTATGGTTATATTTTCAGGAAAGCACAGGGGTTCGATGGTAAAACAACCATGGATTTAGTTTATAGGACTCATGGACCAGGGGAATTTGAACTGCGGTCCACCATGAACCAAGTCCACGTGAAGGGGTATTTTCTTGATCTAATCTTGGCCATCGGTTTTGCATCTAAGGGCTGCAGCTGCTTCTTCTTTCCTGGCATGGACGACAGCACCCACGCACGGTGGTGCCATGGCCGGAACGTGAGTCTTTGGCCGGAACATCACCGGAAAAAGCTAAAATGACCTACGGTGCTCAGAATTCGACGGGAAACGGAATAACGGAAAGCTTATGTAACGACAATCTCACCTAGGGCACTTTGGGGAGCAGTGGCAGTTCTGTTCGCGAGCAGGACGAAGGTAGACGGACGTGGCTTCCCGGTGTCCCTGTGATGCGAGCGAGACCAAAACGAAGATGAAGCGAGAGCTAGGACGATGAGACTGAGGGCGGCGGCGTCTTACTGCTCGGAGCCGCGAAAACTGGCGACGACGGCGTCGGCTCTGGTGGTGGAGAGGCTATTGAGCGGCGTGGAGGGAGAGCGGGGAGAAGGCGGCGTTGGAGGAGGAGAGATCGTGGGGAGGGGCGACGGCGGGGACGGCGCAGGTAGGTCGAGATGGGCGGCGGCGGTTGGGAGTTGGGACGTGGGAGACGGGGGAGGCGCTCAGTTGGATCGCGAAAATTAGAAGGTGGACCGTGGGACCGCATGTCAGCGCGAGGGGGTGAAAAATCAAAGGTGGACCGTGGGCGGCAGCGCAGGGGCGAGCCGCGCGTGGTCGTCGTGGGCAGAATATAGGACTAATTTTTGGTCTCCACTTCGTTCTTTTTAGGGGGAGAGACTGCTCAATTGCTGCAGCTCGCATATATTTTCATTGTTTTGCTACTTCCGAAAGATGATTCGTTACTCTATAGATAGGTATAAAATTATCTTAACTCAATGAACATTTAACAATTAATCTAACTAGTCGAAATCCAACCATGGCAGATCTACCTTCAAAACCATCTTTCATACACAAACGAGCTCTTTTACGGTGCTCTACACAAATTGTTGCATCGAGCAGAGGATTGACAAAATCAAATAATCGAAAGTTCAGACTTCGATTCTTTGCGGTTTGCTACTGTTTTTATCGGATAGGAACAAGCATTACTGTTGTCTAATGTCAACATGATTGAACAGCAGACTTTGAAATTGCTGAGCGGTAGTAATAGATAATAATCAACCTATAATGTACTATACTAGTAACAATTCCAAAACCAGCCGACCACAATCCCTGAAAATACTGAAGGTCTGAAGCCTGTGCTTACAGCCAGCTCCTGTGTCCCGTACCCTCCACCTCGGCGCTGCTGCAGCTGCCATCCTCCTCCTCTTCCTCACCGTCATCCCTGATCTCTACCTCCTCCATTGCGTACCCCTTGGCATGGTACTGCCCGAGGATATCCTCCTCCACGTCATGGATCTTCTTCATGGCAGCGGCGATCTCAGCAATGGTGCGGCGGAGTTTCTCTCGGAGCTCCGGCCTGCCTCTGAACGTGCCGTCGATGACCTCGTCGCTCACGGACGGGAAGGTCAGGCGATCAGCAAGCTTCTCGCGCTTGATCAGGAGCCAGTTGATGTACCCCTGCTTCACCCTCACCAGCTTCGTCCTCTTCTTCCTCTCCCTAATCTCCGGCGCCGCCATCTTCACCTGTTTCGCGTGGGCGTGCCTCCGGCCGCCATGGCGCTAGACATATGCTAATTGGGTACCTGGGTTGTTCTAGCTATCTAATAATGTCGATGAGCAGTTTTCGCGTCTAGGAAAGTCCTGGCACGCAATAAATGTGCAGGAGCTAAGGTTGAACCCGGCTTGGCCTGCTTGTTCGTATCCGAATAGGATCCAGAGAATACACACTACTAGTAGGAATATATGCACGGTGGTGGACGGCCAGGACTTTGGACTCGGATTGCAACTTTGCAAGCAACCTGTAAATCCTTGCACAGACCTGGTGTGGTTTAGATCTTGGATCCCGTCTCGTAGGATTTTTCAGTAAGTTCTCGTGTGCAGAAGGCAGCCATGGGCAGCCACGACGACCTTCTCCCCGACGACATCCTCGAGCTCGTCCTCCTGGGTCTGCACTCGCCGCTCTGGCTCCTCCGGGCAGCGTCGACGTGCAAGCGATGGCGGCGCCTCATCTCTGACGCCGGCTTCCTACGCCGCTTCCACGCCCTCCACAACAGAGACCCCGTCATCACCGCCACCTACCGCAACGTCCGCCCACGCTTGTTGCCCTCGCCGTCCTCCGGCGTCGACGCCCTCCACTTCTTCCTCGACTTCCTCCCCGGCAACGGCGATACCCACAGCTGGGAGGCCATGGACAGCCGCGGGAGCCTCCTCCTCATCTACTTCGAGGAGTTCAAGACCGGGCGCATGGACCTGATCGTCTGCGAGCCCCTGACGCGGCGGCACGAGATGATCCCGCTCCCCCACACGACACCGGTCGACGGCGGCTGGAGCACCACGGCCGTCCTCCTCGACGGGGACGACTCCGACGGAGGAGGCGGCGGCGGAATCGGCATGTCGAGCTTTAGGGTTTTGTGCGTGGTTCAAGAAGGCAACCGCATCCTCGCCTCCATGTTCACCTCCGGCAGCTTCGAGTGGCTGGAGACGATGGAGGCGAAGCAGCTGCTCGGGCGCCAGGATTTCTTTCGTGACTACTATAGAATATCGTATCCGTTAGAGTTTCCGTGGCCTCCGTCGTTGCGAGCCTGCAGCGGCGACGAGTCGCGAATTACGGTAATTTCGGCGGTGTCTGAAAGAAAATTCCGAAATTTACTATTATACTTGTGCATATGTTTCATTATAAATATAGTATTTTTAGGGCTCCTTTGGTAGGGCTCCAGCTCCAACAAAAACAGCTCCGGTTGTTGCTCCTATGGTGGAGCAGCTTCTCTGGTTGAGCTGGAGCTATTTTGGGAAGGTGTTTGGCAAAACAGATTCTCTTGTATTTTTTGAATGTAGGAGAAAGTTCAATTGCCTAATATGTCCATGGTTTTCTACCTTATATCCTAGCATACTGATCTTTGTGCTTACACAGATCCAGCAAATACAAGCTACGCTTCTCTCAATCACACACATCACCGCTCCGTGCGTGTATCCTAGCGTACTGATCACAAGATCACAAGAATGACAGAAAATACAGAACCGAGGAAACATTCAGGTTTCAGCAAATATCAGTGCATCAGATATCAACATAACCAAGATCAGATATCAGTGCATCACCATGGACAAAAATATAATGCTGAACATCCAGGTTTCAGAAAGAATAGAATGTAGCTACTGAAAATAACAGAGATGCCGAATAACCACTGAAAACGGACGCAAGAAATGCTTCCCTGCTACTACACCATCATTTATCTCGCTTGAATCTTTAGACTTCTTGGACACTCAAACCTGCGGAATTAACCAAAACAGTAATTAGGGGTCTTGCATATCAAGAACAAGCTTAATAGACTGAAGCTAACGCTAATCAAGCACACACAGGTCAGTCACGTTCCCTCGTTCCATCCATGAGGTAAACGTCAGAAGATTCAGCACTGACAGTGTATGCATGAATACAAATAGCAAATTAAGTGAACCTATTGTGCACATATATAATCATTCAGCACAGCTCAGTTTGGCAGTTCAATCAAAGGCTCACGCTTTCATAGCAATATTTTCAGTGATCACTATCTACAAATGTACTAGAAATATTGGCAGCACAGGACAGCTAATTTTCTTAGCAAAATTCCACAGTTAAAAATGCAGGTACTAGCTGGATATGCTAATTTTCTTAGCAAAATTGCACCCAAACTGAACAAATCATCTACACCTTCGTGAGTAATCAACTACACCTTAATTTTCCATATCAATCCAACAGGCTCCATGCAGTTAGAAGAAAAGCACTGACAGTCTTTGACATATTTAGTACAGGAAATACATGAATGATAAGAACCCAATAAAAGAAAGATCTTACTGTAAGGACCCCCTGAAAACTAGCAGCTGCGTGAAAAAGTAATTATGTCTCCAGCAGAAATGACAGTATTAAAATCAGAAGAAGATCAATAGTGTCAATACATATTTTTGCTACTCTACTGTTGTGCAGTCACATAAAGACTGATTATTGGAAGACAAAACAAAACTTCACAGCTGTTCAGTTGTGCAGAACTAACAACCTGATTAATTACACAGAATGATATATTGGATTGCCACAAACCAAATGGGACAGTTTTCTGCAAAATCAGAAAATGATGCTGCTATATAGAGGTGATGATGGAGTGGCACCTTGGCAATCCTCACCAGATCACAATAACTGACAATACAGCTAATCCCAGGAACAACAACTAATTTAGCACACTTCATCATTATACTAGAGTAGTATCTCCCAAGACCACTCACTACACTACATGCATCCAATTAGCACTAATATCATCATTCAACACAGCTAATTTAGCAATTCAATCAAAGGCTCAAGCTTTCATAGAAGCGAGGTCCAGTTGAACAAACTGATTACCTGACATCAGTGAGGTCGATGTGCTCAGATCAGGGGCGGAGCCACGTTGGCACCTGTGGGTGCAGCCGCACCCACACAAAATTGGAAATCAGTTATTGGTTCTAATTTTTTACCATACATGCAACCCCCTAGCTAAAATCTTTGCACCCACAGGCAAGCTGCGGCTCCTCGTGACAAAAAAAAGTCAGCCCAGGAAAAGCAATGTAACAACCCTCAACCATTATCCCGATTATTTTGATCCCCATGGGGCATCTAAATTGCACTTGAACATCATGATTTTTGTCAAAACTGTTGGGTTATGGTTTTACATAAAGTTTTCTTCATACAAAAATATTTTTGTAAATAATAGACAAAGCATGGAATTAGAAAAAGCAACAGAGGGTGGTAGGAATTCATGTGTAGCTGATGTTAATCAGGAAGGAGAAAGAAGGAATGAAGAATGCTACCAATGATGCCGTGGTTTGTGAAAGGGCCTCTAGCCTAGTGGTTAGAGAGCCTGAGTAGCACCCAGCAGACCCAAGTTCGACTTCCTGTGGGAACGAATAATTGGGTTCGGAATAAAAAAATATAAAAAAATAGGTAGGGGCTTCCCCTACCGACTTCGGTCAAAAAAATGATGCCGTGGTTTATCGATTAATGAACATGGAAGAAAATGATGTGAATAGGAATGATAAAAGTGCATATATTTATAATGATTCTATAGTTTTTTTTGCTAGTTACGGTATTATTTATACTATACTCCTTACGTATGGTACTCCCTCCGTCCCAAAATATAAGGTCCTGAAGCATTCAAACTCAAAAAAATAATAATGAGAGGAAATGATCTCTATACCGCTCATTTTACACTATCTACCAACTCTCCACTCACCCACCAACCTCATTTACTTTTGTCCTATCCCTCCAGGACCTTATATTTTGGTACAAAATTTGAACCCTCCAGGTCCCTATATTATGGGACGGAGGTAGTATTTATGTTGTACTCCCCCCGTTTCAAATTATAGTTCGTTTGACTTTTTTTGACTCTAAGTTTGACCGCTCGCCTTAATCAAAATTTTGTGCAGATTATCATATTTTTTGTTGTAGGTTGCTTTATTAACATTTTTTAAAAAAATGGCTTAAATTTGACTATATTTCCACAGTATTTTCGTATAAGACGAGCGGTCAAACTTGTGGTAGAAAAATTTAAACGACTTATATTTTGGAAAGGGGTAGTAGTTGCTGTGAAGCACCGCACCCCCCTCCATTTCGCTCTAGCTGCGCCCCAGGCTCAAATGTTGGAGGGGGAGCTGGAGCCGGCGGCGGCGGCCTCGGTGCCCGGCCACCTCGTCGTCGAGCAGAGGCAGCCAAAACCGGAGCAGAGGTGGCCCCAGGAGCAGATGGTCGCCGATCTTGAACATGTGCTCCTGTGTTGACGCAGCCCGGCCATGCGCCAGGGTCGGCCTGGAAGCCCAGAGCCGCGGCCACAGAGAGCCACTCTTGTCACCCCCACCTCCGGGCATCACGCCACCGGGCCATGAGCCCGCGCCAAGGCCGGCAGTGGCGGGGCCGCTGGGCCAAACGCCCGCAGCGGCGAATCCACTCGTCTCTCCAGACGCGCCTGCGCCTAGGCTGGTAGCGACGGGGCCGCTGGGCCACGCGCCCGTAGCGGCCAGGAGCGACCCCATCGGCCCTGCCGGCGGGCCTCCTAGCCACAAACCGATGGGCGGCGCGGCGCCTCGCCACCCAACGGCTGGATCGGCCACCTGCTCATCGGATCCGCTGGGGATCCCATCCGGAGGCGCCCCGGCCGGCCAGCCATTCGCCGCCACCGCCGCCGTCGGTTCTTCCGAGAGGAGAGCACGGATGGAGACGATGGAAATTTCGTGAAATTCATGTGAAAGCCTAGGGGCAGATCGGTCCTTTTACCGTAAAGGGGTAGGAGGAGCCGCGCGGAGCTTGGTTTTTCCGGCTCCGGGTCTCCAGTACAAAAATGAGAACAGCTCCATCGGTGGAGCTGCTGGTGGAGCACATCCGTTTGGGAGGGCTTCAGGTGGAGCTGTCCATGGAGCCGCTCCAAGAGCTGTACCAAAGGGGCCCATAATGTATATTTTCTATTACTTATATTGCATATTCGTTAATTTAATAGTTATATAAGAATAAAAACCATGCTAATCATTTATTTAGACGTAAAAAATTTAGAAAATTATATAATTTGACGAATACTCTAAACATTCTAGAGCAACTTCAGCAATAGCCTTCAAATTCTAAACTAAGGCTACTACTATTTTATAAGGGACTTAAAGTTTACTCTAACTCCAGCAAGTCTCATGAATAGAGGTCTCCCTACATACCTCCCACGACGTACTGGAGGGTGGAGGGGTGTAGATTTGGACGCCCTAAAATAGGGCTTAAGTACAAGGCATGTTGGAGTAGAACCTTTTTCTCAGCCATATAACATGGGATATGGGACCTATTTAGAGGCTCCACTGGAGTTTCTTTTAGGTAGCAATATAAAAGAATGCAAAAGCATGGGAAACGAAAGATGGTACTTTTTGCATCTTAAGTCCCTTATTATCGGTTAATTTAGATTTTCTATTCAATAATCTTTTCTTTAATTCATATATGAGATCAAATATAAAGTAATGGTTAATATATATGAATCATGCATGTGTACAACCAAATAAAACAGCACGGACATATTGGTCATTAGACATCCTTTATTCATTCATAAAAATATAGGAGAATCTATGTATTCTGGTAAACACTTTTCAAAACAACTTCAGCTTCACTAGAGAAGTTACTTCACGACAGAAGTAAGACCCGAAACTTAAAAAACGTTTAGTGAAAAAGTTAACAACGGTTCTTAAAAAACTTTTAGTGAAAAAGCCAACAACGAATAGTAATTTAAAATAGAGGCAGTAGTAACGATTCCAAAACCAGTCGATCGACCACAAACCCTAAAAAGACTGAAGCCTGCGCTTACAGCCGGCTCCTATGTCTCGGACCCTCCATCTCGGCGCAGCTGCAGCTACCAGTCTCCTCCTCTCCGTCACCGTCGTCATCCTTGATCTCTACCTCACTACTACCAAATTGCTTATTAATACCGGCTGGAAACACCCGTTTAGTACCTCTCAGCCCAGTCGGTACTGGGATGGCCGGCACTAACATGCAAGCTAGTTAGTACCGGAACTTTTCATACCCTATACTAAATGCATTGGACGAATGTGCGTTTTTGTACGCAGTACCACGCCAAGGTATCCGCCATGGAGAATGTGCATCCTCCATGGCGGATACCTTAGCGTGGTATTGCCCGAGGATATCCTCCTCCACATCATGGATCTTCTTCATGGCAGCGGCGGCCTCGGCAAAGACGCGGCGGAGTTCCTCTCAGCGCTCCAGCAGTCCAGCTTACCTCTGAACGCGCCATCGATTACCTCATCACTCAGGGTTGTGAAGGTCCGGCGAGCAGCCAGCTTCTCACGCTTGATCAGGAGCCCCTCAATGTGCCTGCTTCACCCTCACCAGCTTCATCCTCTTCTTCCATGTATTTTGAATATGCGAATTTTGTAGCATTGTACTCGTAAATACTAATAAATTTTATACATAGATGCTATTAGTCGCTGAAAGTCGGTGGAGGACATAAATAGAGGGTAGTGGATAGTGATGTAGATAGCTTACATGTTAAGAGAAATAAATTTAATGATTCTAAGTTGGGTGCATCTATATAAGTTATATAGATATAGATAATGTCTTGATGAGCAGTTTTTGTGTCTAGGAAAGTCATGGCACGCAATAAATGTGCAGGGAGCTAAGGTTGGCCTGCTTGTTCATGTCCGAATAGGATCGCGAGAATACACTAGGATTATATGCACGGTGGTGGACGGCCAGGACTTTGGACTTGGATTACAACTTTACAAGCAATAACCTGTAAATCCTGATATCATCTCAGGATTTCTCAGTAAATTAAGTTCTCGTGCAGCAGGCATCCATACATGGGCAGCCACGATCTTCTCCCCAACGACATCCTCGAGCTCGTCCTCCTGGGTCTGCACTCGCCGCTCTGGCTCCTCCGGGCAGCCTCGACGTGCAAGCGATGGCGGCGCCTCATCTCCGGCGGCGGCTTCCTGCGCCGCTTCCAGACCCTCCACACCAGAGCCCCCGTCGTCGCTGGCATCTACCACACCCAGCAATTCTGCGTCCGCCCACGCTTTGAGCCCTCGCCGTCCGCCGCCACCGTCGACGCTCGCCACTTCTCCCTCGACTTCCTCCCCGGCGATGATGAGAGCAGCAGCTGGAAGGTCATGGACAGCCGCGGGAGCCTCCTCCTCATCTACCTCGACGAATCCAAGACTGGGCGCAAGAACCTGGTCGTCTGCGATCCCCTGACGCGGCGGCAAGTGGTGATCCCCCGCCCCCGCACGACGCCGGTCGACGGCGGCTCGAGCACCACGGCCGTCCTCCTCGACGGCGACGGTGGGATCGGCGTATCGAGCTTTAGGGTTTTGTGCGTGGTTCAAAACGGCAAACGCATCCATGCCGCCATGTTTACCTCCGGCAGCTCCTCCTGGCGGGAGACGAGAATATCCTGGCGCCAACCAATGGGGCTGCGCTGCCTCGGCGTCGCCGCAGGGCGGCGCTACTGGTACATCAAGAAGAAGACGGTAATCTCTCCCGCTCCAAGAGCTGTACCAAAGGGGCCCATAATGTATATTTTCTATTACTTATATTGCATATTCGTTAATTTAATAGTTATATAAGAATAAAAACCATGCTAATCATTTATTTAGACGTAAAAAATTTAGAAAATTATATAATTTGACGAATACTCTAAACATTCTAGAGCAACTTCAGCAATAGCCTTCAAATTCTAAACTAAGGCTACTACTATTTTATAAGGGACTTAAAGTTTACTCTAACTCCAGCAAGTCTCATGAATAGAGGTCTCCCTACATACCTCCCACGACGTACTGGAGGGTGGAGGGGTGTAGATTTGGACGCCCTAAAATAGGGCTTAAGTACAAGGCATGTTGGAGTAGAACCTTTTTCTCAGCCATATAACATGGGATATGGGACCTATTTAGAGGCTCCACTGGAGTTTCTTTTAGGTAGCAATATAAAAGAATGCAAAAGCATGGGAAACGAAAGATGGTACTTTTTGCATCTTAAGTCCCTTATTATCGGTTAATTTAGATTTTCTATTCAATAATCTTTTCTTTAATTCATATATGAGATCAAATATAAAGTAATGGTTAATATATATGAATCATGCATGTGTACAACCAAATAAAACAGCACGGACATATTGGTCATTAGACATCCTTTATTCATTCATAAAAATATAGGAGAATCTATGTATTCTGGTAAACACTTTTCAAAACAACTTCAGCTTCACTAGAGAAGTTACTTCACGACAGAAGTAAGACCCGAAACTTAAAAAACGTTTAGTGAAAAAGTTAACAACGGTTCTTAAAAAACTTTTAGTGAAAAAGCCAACAACGAATAGTAATTTAAAATAGAGGCAGTAGTAACGATTCCAAAACCAGTCGATCGACCACAAACCCTAAAAAGACTGAAGCCTGCGCTTACAGCCGGCTCCTATGTCTCGGACCCTCCATCTCGGCGCAGCTGCAGCTACCAGTCTCCTCCTCTCCGTCACCGTCGTCATCCTTGATCTCTACCTCACTACTACCAAATTGCTTATTAATACCGGCTGGAAACACCCGTTTAGTACCTCTCAGCCCAGTCGGTACTGGGATGGCCGGCACTAACATGCAAGCTAGTTAGTACCGGAACTTTTCATACCCTATACTAAATGCATTGGACGAATGTGCGTTTTTGTACGCAGTACCACGCCAAGGTATCCGCCATGGAGAATGTGCATCCTCCATGGCGGATACCTTAGCGTGGTATTGCCCGAGGATATCCTCCTCCACATCATGGATCTTCTTCATGGCAGCGGCGGCCTCGGCAAAGACGCGGCGGAGTTCCTCTCAGCGCTCCAGCAGTCCAGCTTACCTCTGAACGCGCCATCGATTACCTCATCACTCAGGGTTGTGAAGGTCCGGCGAGCAGCCAGCTTCTCACGCTTGATCAGGAGCCCCTCAATGTGCCTGCTTCACCCTCACCAGCTTCATCCTCTTCTTCCATGTATTTTGAATATGCGAATTTTGTAGCATTGTACTCGTAAATACTAATAAATTTTATACATAGATGCTATTAGTCGCTGAAAGTCGGTGGAGGACATAAATAGAGGGTAGTGGATAGTGATGTAGATAGCTTACATGTTAAGAGAAATAAATTTAATGATTCTAAGTTGGGTGCATCTATATAAGTTATATAGATATAGATAATGTCTTGATGAGCAGTTTTTGTGTCTAGGAAAGTCATGGCACGCAATAAATGTGCAGGGAGCTAAGGTTGGCCTGCTTGTTCATGTCCGAATAGGATCGCGAGAATACACTAGGATTATATGCACGGTGGTGGACGGCCAGGACTTTGGACTTGGATTACAACTTTACAAGCAATAACCTGTAAATCCTGATATCATCTCAGGATTTCTCAGTAAATTAAGTTCTCGTGCAGCAGGCATCCATACATGGGCAGCCACGATCTTCTCCCCAACGACATCCTCGAGCTCGTCCTCCTGGGTCTGCACTCGCCGCTCTGGCTCCTCCGGGCAGCCTCGACGTGCAAGCGATGGCGGCGCCTCATCTCCGGCGGCGGCTTCCTGCGCCGCTTCCAGACCCTCCACACCAGAGCCCCCGTCGTCGCTGGCATCTACCACACCCAGCAATTCTGCGTCCGCCCACGCTTTGAGCCCTCGCCGTCCGCCGCCACCGTCGACGCTCGCCACTTCTCCCTCGACTTCCTCCCCGGCGATGATGAGAGCAGCAGCTGGAAGGTCATGGACAGCCGCGGGAGCCTCCTCCTCATCTACCTCGACGAATCCAAGACTGGGCGCAAGAACCTGGTCGTCTGCGATCCCCTGACGCGGCGGCAAGTGGTGATCCCCCGCCCCCGCACGACGCCGGTCGACGGCGGCTCGAGCACCACGGCCGTCCTCCTCGACGGCGACGGTGGGATCGGCGTATCGAGCTTTAGGGTTTTGTGCGTGGTTCAAAACGGCAAACGCATCCATGCCGCCATGTTTACCTCCGGCAGCTCCTCCTGGCGGGAGACGAGAATATCCTGGCGCCAACCAATGGGGCTGCGCTGCCTCGGCGTCGCCGCAGGGCGGCGCTACTGGTACATCAAGAAGAAGACGGTAATCACCCTCGACCAAAGCACCCTCGAGTTCTCCTCTTTCATGTTGCCCGACGACGACATCGATAGTTTCAGTGTGAACCTCACCGTTGGCCACGACGGCGAGCCTCGCATCATTGCCGTCGGTGGCAGCACTGGCACCGCCGGTAAGGACCTGAAGATCTTCGCGAGACCACAAGGCGCCGGCGCTGGCGCCGGCGATGAGGTGTGGGCGTTGGAGAAGACGATACGGTTGTCAGCGGCAATGTTCGGGGTGCCGCGGCTTCGTCGGTTTTATCTGGGGCCTCATCTTGAGGCCGGGACGGTGCATATCGCGGTGCCGGCGCCAGGGAGGGCGATGAGGTTTCTTTTGGACATGGAGACGATGGAGGCGAAGCGCCGTCACGGGCGTGAGGAGGATTTCTTGCCTGACTACTATAGAAAATCGTATCCATTGGAGTTTCCATGGCCGCCGTCGTTGCGAGCCTGCTGTTGCGCCGACGACAATGACCCATATCTATGGGGCGGTGCAACACTGGATTATATTTATTACTCCCTCTATTTCGAATTCGTTTAACTTGTTTGACTCTAAGTTTAACGGCTTGTCTTATTCAACATTTTATATAAATTATCTTTTTTTGTGATGGCTTGCTTTATTAATAAAAAACTTTAAAAATATCTTAAATTTGACTATATTTATATTTTTTGAATAAGACGAGTAATCAAACTTATGATAAAAAAGTCAAACACATACATTTTGGAACAGAAGTAGTATCTAGTGTCCAACCTCTCGTAGAGACTACATATATATGTGTTGCTTTGCATGCTTCAGTTTCCCTCGATGGCTCGATCGTGGCTTCTTCATCTCTCTGTGTTCCCACTATTGGATTGTGTTTCTTAACGACGCCGGCGACGACGGCATCATCGGGATGTCGGGATTCAAGGTGCTCTGCCTGGTTCACGAGCACCGCAGCATCCACGCCTGCCTGTTCACCTCCACCTCCGGCAGCTCCTCCTCCGGCTGGCGCGTGACGAGCATCCCCAGATCGCCGGCGGCGCTGTGCTTCATCGGGATCGCCGGAGGGCGGCTGTACTGGCACGACAAGACGGAGGAGGGGAAGAAGAAGGATGAGAAGAAGAAGATGATGATGATGATGCTGGCCCTATCTGCAACATGAATAGTCAACGTCTGCAACATTAAAGCAGCGTCTCACAGCACTCAGCCACGTACGGCAGCAGACGAAAAAATTCGAATGGAAATGCAACATCCGGATGAACACTTGCAACATGCATGTGAAACATATGCGACATCGCAACATCCCAGATCTATTTTTGCAACATTTATATCAAACAGTTGCAACATTTTTCTGGAACATCTGAAACACGTGAAACATTCTGTTGCAACATGAAGTGCGAAACCCTAAAATATTCCAGATCTAGTTTTGCAATATCCACATAAAACATTTGCAATATTCTTTTGGAACATCTGAACCACGTGAAACATGCTGTTGCAACATGGATCGAAACCCTAGAAAGAATGAGAACCGAATGAGGATGAGAAGATGGCGAGCAGGATGGCCGGTGCGCCACCCCCTCCCTGCCTCGTGCCCGAGTCGTCCATGATGCGGCGGCGGAGCTCCATGTGCTCGCCGGCGACGGATCCTCCACATCCATAGCCGAATCGGGCCATGGTGACATCCTCAGCTGCGGCGCGCGAGGTGACACCAGCGGCGATGTCCCCAGCGTCGGCGCGCGACGCGGAGGTGACGCCGCGTGGGGCGGCGCCCGCGGCGACGATGCGGGTCGGCGGATAGACGGCGACGGCGCGAGACAGTGGCGTCCGCGACAGAGGAGATCGACGCGGGGCGGCGCTCGGACGGCAGCGCGCGGCGCGACCCTCGGACGGCGTCGTCCGGGCACGGGGATGAGCAGCCAGGGAAGGCAGCACGAGGGGTGCGCGCCGCGTGACAGTACGTGGAGATGCGGGCAGGGGGAGCGACGCAAGGGGCGGCGGCAGCACGAGGTCGCACAGAGATGCGGACGGACGGAGGCGCGTCTGCGTGAAGGAATAAATGAGGCGCAGGTTTGAGAACACGGTACGGGAAATGACTAGAGGAAGGCGTCCGGTCCATCGGACGTAAGACAAGAAGCATTGCCCTATTTTCTTCCGCTCGGTTCCACGTGGCTTGGCTTGGCTCAGCCCTACGAGACTCTTTTCCCTGCCCGCCGCCCTCAATCCACGCCGACGACACACAGATATCGCCATGTCTTCCTCGTCGTGGGTGGACCCGCTGCCGACATCGCCGTGTCGCCCTTTTTGCAGCCGTGCTTCGCCTCCGAGGCACGCTAGGCGGCTGCAGGCATGCAGTGGACGGGCTGAATTGCCTCCAGGAGACCGTAGG
>OAMR01000572.1:398274-464098 GCA_900205405.1 Echinochloa crus-galli | reverse complement strand
TTTTAAGGGGAACTGGCTGGTTTGTTACGTAATCTGAATACATGTATGACTTAAAGAAAAATATTTGTGTAAGTAAATCATTATTTTCCTAGTAAACCCATTGTGTTTTGATGTTTGTTGTGTTTTACATTCTTCTATATTTTTCGACAAGGTAAGATCTAGGATTGTTTGGGCCGGGAAAGAGTGGAACCAAAAGGAGTTCCTCTGCTAGAGAAATGAATATTTTATCTGCCTAAAATTTTGTAGAAAAGGTCCAAATCTGAGTTTTTATTGTAAGTAAAGTATTGTGCGTTATCGGACATTGCTCTGATTTTGGAATTAATTTTGTTGTCAAAGCAATTTATTGCGATAAGTGATAAATATTTGGGAGTATAATTGGTACCTTGCATACAATATTCTTTGTAATGTTGCTGTGGCACAATTCCGTATCCCATGATTTTCTTCA
Organism: Echinochloa crus-galli; assembly: GCA_900205405.1. NCBI lineage: Eukaryota > Viridiplantae > Streptophyta > Magnoliopsida > Poales > Poaceae > Echinochloa > Echinochloa crus-galli. The sequence goes on along the minus strand of OAMR01000572.1, from coordinate 463,653 downwards.
CTCCATACCAAGAACAGATTTGTCTCTTTTCATTAGAACAATACAGTAAGTATTATAGGATAATGTAGGTGGGCTGTATAAGTGTCGTGTCATATATATGCTGACTTGAAGGAGAGTGGGAAGGAGAGAGAGAAGTGCGATGTAAGTTTACAACCTGCTCTTAGCCGGCTATGGTAAAGACTCCAACAATGAGTGAGAGAATATAAGAGGAAGATGGATCAGACATTTATGATACAGCTAATATATACAACTAGCTATTATATGGGTGGGCATAAAGTGACATGCCAAGAGCAGTCGGGAAACCTATATGGCTCTCGGGAAGTTTACTTTTACCAACTTAGCTTCTATTGTTGGAGATTATAGTTGGGATGACATCTTTATTAGCATCTGAAGCGGGTTCACAACGTGCGGTTGAGAACTGACAGGAGATGTCTGATGTCAGCACGGACGAGAATATATTTGAGTTTCAAACTTTAGATGTGATTTTCTCCTAGACCGTTAATCTTTTTTAAATCCACTTGAATTACCATGTTATTTGGAATTAATGCAACAAAATAAGATCCAATATGAGTATATTTTTATTTTATATAAATATATTTTAAAATTAACATTTCTATTGTGATATCTCAACAATTTGAATAACTATGTCAACATCTTGGATATATTGCTTCAACATTTCCACACAAAATGTTCATTTAGCTTATCCAAATTGTTGAACTAAATTTACAAAAATGTTGAACCTAATGTTTACAAACGTTGACTACATTAATTCGATACTTTATGTGAAAAATACTAAAATGGTATAATCCAAATGTTGAATCATTGTTTTAGAATGTTGACTACAGTATTGTATATCTTAAAAACTCGGCCGGTGGGGGTAAGACCGCCCCCACGGTATTGAATTAAGAAGAAACTCTCAGTTTCCCGACCGAGAAAACCCCCGAACCCTAACCCTGCCCTGACACTGGGGACAGACACCATGGAGATCCGTTGCCTGGGCTGATCTGCAGGCCGGGACACCGTTACTTGGGCTGAGCCACAAGCTGGGTCGCCGTTGCCTGAGTTACCCAAACCACAGGCCAGGAATGGGCTGTACCACACACCAGTGCTTTGGCACACAGGGGCAGCGAGGGGAATTTTTTAACTCACATGCCAGAAATTCGTCCCCAACAGGAATCGAACCCTGGCGTGCAGGGTGCCGCCGGCACGCCAAGACCACTCAGTCTAGCGTCCTTTGGTAGTATTGTATATCTTATTGTATATAATTAGCTAGCAGCTAGAGATAATTAGAAGTGTAAAGAAAGAAAAAATATACGTGTTGTCTCTACCACCGCTTATGCTAGGAACAAACAAAGCCACGCGTGTGCTGTATTCGAAAGCAGATTAATTTGTGGATCATTACCGAACAAAATAACCATCGATGTGGACTTAAAAACTAACGTGGTGGACACTTGGGCTTTACGTGGGCTTCAAAGCTAGGAAGCTTAACTGGCTTGCCGAACTTATATTGGAGCCCCCTATTACGGTTGTACACCTTGAACGAAGATGTTTCAATGGTGAGTACTAGCTAAGTAGCTAGGAGCCTAGGAGTTCTCGAAAAGGGTATTTCAAATACCCAAATAAAACATGATACTAGCTCTTTTTCTTGTTCTTGATGATATCGTAATGGAACAACAAACCTATTTTTTTGTTTTTTCGCCAAAAGATCTGAATTATCTTGAATAGCAGAAGGGTAGATAAAATTCCAGTGACCATTGGACACGATTCGGTCATCTAAAAGTCAGAGGAGGAGTTCGATAATCTAATCAGACGTTTCTTCCAGGCAAACCTGTAAATTCCCTTGCGCCGACTGACGGATCGAATTGATTGTAACCTGTAGTTCCCTTGCGCTGGCTGATGGAATTGTAGTTCCGTAGGATTTTCTTCCTACTTTCCGACTACAAAATGCATGCGAAGTCTCTCAATCGAAGGAGAGAAGGGCAAACCAATCTGTCATCTATAGTAAGTTTTGGTGCAGGGGCATAGTAGCAGTAGCAGCCATGGCCAGCCATGACGCCCTCCCTGACACCATCCTCGAGCTCATCCTCCTCAGCCTGGACTCGCCTCTCTGCCTCCACCGCGCGGCGTCGACGTGCAAGAGATGGCGGCGCATCATCACCAGCGACGCCTTCGCCGCCCTCCACAAGAGAACGCCCGCCGCCGTCGCCGGCTCCTACCACAACCGGCAACCCTCCTTCCGTCCACGCTTCGTGCCCTCGCCGTCCGCCGCCGCGGCCGTCGACGGGCGCCGCCACTTCTCCCTCGGCTTTATCCCCGGCAGCCGCTCCTCCAACTGGAGGTGGAGGATCATGGACAGCCGCGGCAGCCTCCTCCTGCTCCGCCGCAATGGCTTCAGGAGCGGTCGCCAGGACCTGATCGTCTGCGAGCCCCTGACGCGGCGCCACGTCGTGATCCCTCGCCGAACTCCTGACGACGGCCTATCCGGCGACGACACGGTCATCCTCCTCGACGGCGACTCCCATTCCCAGGGAGGTCGCAGCATAGGCATCAACATGTCGGAATTTAAGGTACTGTGGCTTGTTCAGGACCCATTCTTATTATAAGCTCAGATGCATCCTGGCTTGGAAAATCATTCTTATTATAAGCTCAGATGCATCCTGGCTTGGAAAATTGTATTTTCAATTAATGATAACAGGTTCAGATGTTTGATATGTAGTGCATCTCCTGATACTGAACAACCAGGAAAACTGCATGCACATGAAACCTACCAGGACATTCTGTTTTTCAGCAAAAGTGAAAAGGCATTGCGTATGAAATATGATGCATCAGAGAGAGCTTGTTGCAAATGCAGCGTGCCAATATCATTGGCGTTGCATGCTAATTTTCCTTACTCTTTCTCAATGAAGCTTTCTCAAATGAATCATGCCAGCCACTGACATAATACGCAGCTTGAAATTAAGTTCCATGCGGCTGAAATTCTGATACTGGGAATTGGGAGGGCATTGTCTGTTTTTACTAGGTTAAATATGGAGTGAATTTAAACTATATTGATGTGACCTCGGTTACACTTAATCTATGCAGGTCGTTGCTTACAGTATGACCATGTCATTGCTTTCTGTACAAACGGGAACTACCTGCCTGTTGAATGGTAATATAATGGTTTTAAGTAATGTCAAAAAGCAAGAAGTATCATATATGTACTTGTTTGCTGCCGCCTGCCGCTGATCATACCAGCTCTCTCATACAAAAGAAAGAAGCTGCCTTGGATTATATGTGCACTTAAGTATTAGAAAACAATGGGGAACAGTAGAAATCTCTTGAATCCTGAGGGAAGATTGACCTTAAACGTTGTGTGTGAAACCTGTATGCCTAAGCATCTGGCAGAAGTGTCCGTTTGCGGACATGCCCTGGCCGGCCGTGGCCGCCCATCTGCCGGTGGCCTGTCATTTCAATTTTGGCTGATCTGATTTTTGCCATACTTACTGTTCCAATAGTGCGGCCCGTGCACTGCTCACTGGTGCAAGCCCCATCCAAAGATCTTACGTGCCTGGAATGATGTATGGTTGCTAAAATAAATAATTTATTCGTAGAAAGTGGCAATCTGAGTTTTTTTAAGTAAAAGTATTGTGCGTTATCGGAGATTGCTCTGATTTCGGATTTCTTTTTTGTCAAAGCAACTTATTGCGATAAGTGATAAATTTTACGGAGTATATCTATACCAACCTACCTAATACAAAGCAAGGAAACATGCATTATTCTTTAGTTTATGCACCGCTTACCCGATATGCATTTTTAGTGGCATTGTCACTGTTCAATTAATAGATTGCACCATATATAAATTAATAGAGTTATAGCATATACAGAAGAATCAACCACGGTTTTGTAACCCACCATCCAATCCTTTGCGAAAAACAAAAGTATTAACTTTTATGTACTTTGGTGCGACCTTACAACCGTCAAAATTAAATTTTTCGTGCGATTTATTTACCTTTGGTCCATGAATATTATACCCGTAGCAACGCACGGGCACTTACCTAGTGACTACAAAATGCATGCGAAGTCTCTCAATCCAAGGAGAGAAGAGTAAACCAATCTGTCATCTATAGTAAGTTTTGGTGCAGGCCGGGGCAGTAGCAGCCATGGGCAGCCATGACGCCCTCCCCGACGCCATCCTCGAGCTCATCCTCCTCGGCCTGGACTCGCCTCTCTGCCTCCACCACGCGGCGTCGACGTGCAAGAGATGGCGGCGCATCATCACCAGCGACGCCTTCGCCGCCTCCACAAGAGAATGCCCGCCGTCGCCGGCTCCTACTACAACCGGCAACCCTCCTTCCGCCCACGCTTCGTGCCCTCACCGTCCGCCGCCGCCGCCGTCGACCGCCACCACTTCTCCCTCGGCTTTATCCCCGGCAGCCGCTCCTCCAACTGGAGGTGGACGATCATGGACAGCCGCGGCAGCCTCCTCCTGCTCCGCCGCCATGGCTTCAGGAGCGGGCGCCAGGACCTGATCGTCTACGAGCCCCTGACGCGGCGCCACGTCGTGATCCCTCGCCGGACTCCTGACGACGACGGCCTATTCAGGGACGACGACACGGTCGTCCTCCTCGACAGCGACTCCCGGCGAGGTGATGTCAGCATGTCGGAATTCAAGGTACTGTGGCTTGTTCACGAGAACCGCATCCATGGAAGATTCCACGCCAGCATGTTCAGCTCCGCCAGCTCCACCTGGCGCGTGACGAGCATCGACGGATTGCCGGTGCTGCTCTTCATCGGGATCGCCGCGGGGCGCCGGCGATACTGGCATGACATGAGGAAGAAGGTGTTCGTCCTCGACCAGAGCGCTTTTAACTTCTCCTCTTTCGTGTTGCCCGACGAAGATCATTGGGATCCAGCCAGGGGCGGAGCCAGGATTTGAGTACAGGGGGCCGAGTACAAAAGACGATACCAACGATTCGAGTGAGCTGAAGCAAGAACACGAGCTGAAGCAAGAACACGCATAACGACTATCATATATTGTAGTTAATCGTTTGAATACATATAATACTATTTAGTTACGACCTATTGATTATTAATGACAATTTTTTGAAATTAGCAATGTTTGTATATCAGTTTTGCTCCAAAGTAGCACAGACTAGGAACAAAACCCAAATATATTAGATGGTATATTTTTAGTTAGTACTCTCTTTTCAAAAGTAAATGAAACGAAGGATTATTAAATTTTAAAAACTATAGAGTGCATATACACAAATAATATCTTATTATTCTTAGTATAAACATCTAAAGCTAAGTGAAATTGGAGAACCGTTAGATCGATCTTGACATCGTTCACAACTAAAGCTAGGTATTTAATTAAACTCACCATTTCTCATACTGAATTAACCTCACCTTCAACTAGTAGCAACAACTAAGCGGAGTGGTGGGCCAAAAACAGTCTAGAGCTATTAACGAGGGCTTCAGGTTAAACAAATATTGTTGGCTTGGGCTATAATAATTTAGTTAACTTACACCAACTTAATTTCTAGCAAAATACTACTATGCTGGGCCGAAGGCTGTTGTTGTTGAGCTAGGCTAATTCTAGTAATTACCTAGTGATTAGCAGAGAACATTAATTCCACTTTATTAATTCAGCTTCTCCTCTTTCGTGCTGCCCGACGTCGACGAAGAGGATTGGGATCCAGTCTCCATGGCCTTCAAAGTGGCTCTCACTACTGGTCACGATGGCGAGGATCGCATCGCCGTTGTCAGCGGCGGCGGCACTCAAGGCACCAGCATGAAGATCTCTCAAGAAGGCGGCGGCGGCGGCGGCGAGGCGGAGTGGGCGTTGGAGAAGACCATACAGCTATCAGCGGCAATGCTGGGGTTGCCACGGCTTGGGAGCCTGCGTTTTTCCTGCAACTTGCCTGTGGAGGCAGGCAAGCTGAAGATCCGGGTGCCGTCGTCGTCGCCAGAGCCGGAGCCGTGGAGGCCGGTCAGCTGGTTGCGGTTTCGCTTCGACATGGAGACCATGGAAGCGGAGCGCCTGCTCGAGCGTGACGTGGAATACGTGCGTGACTTTGACAAGGTGTATCCATGTGAGTTCCCATGGCCTTGGACGTCGCGTGCTTGTCACGATAAAACATGATGATATGGTGTGTACTACGTACGTATTGAGATTTTTATTGTATCCGTTAGCAAAAAAGTCAAATTTACTACTCTCATCTATTTACTTTGTCTATATAATAACATTGTCAACAAAATAATTTATTCGTAGAAAGTGGCAATCTGAGTTTTTTTAAGTAAAAGTATTGTGCGTTATCGGAGATTGCTCTGATTTCGGATTTCTTTTTTGTCAAAGCAACTTATTGCGATAAGTGATAAATTTTACGGAGTATATCTATACCAACCTACCTAATACAAAGCAAGGAAACATGCATTATTCTTTAGTTTATGCACCGCTTACCCGATATGCATTCTTGATTGAATTTTCTTTCTTCTCACTGAGTTACATAATAGATAATCTATATGTGTGTTCTTACAGCACAACCGATAATATGCGTTTTCAAATATTTATAAGAGATGCATGTAGATTTATGTGGTGGCATCTGAATTAGAAGATACTAGTCCATTAACCCGTGCTCCCACACAGGCTATTGACTTTGAAAGACATAAATATTTGAAATTTCCAAAAAGAATTAGGCACCATAGCTAATAGTCAAAATTTCTTGCCTCATTCTCCTCTCATCTGTTAAATATTCTTAACAGCATATACTCATATAAATATGTACTTATCCTTACGTAATTGCAATATATTTTAGTTAGCAATTACTATACACACTTTTATTTATCCACATTGATATTTTTACTTTTGCATTGCACCTCAATATATATGTGTGTTTGACATGTGCTTGATTGAACCCTTAGTTTTAGTTTTCATGCATATACGTATACATGCATGGTTTACTTAATGTTCGTCACATCATGCATTCTCGTACCTTTGGTGTTTTCCAAATTAGTAATGGCAGAAAATAAGTAGTTGATAATAATATATTGGTGCTATACACGACAAATAATTCTAAGGGACATAATTGTTTCAAATCAATGGCTAAATGTGTAGCCCCTAGCTAATCAATATTGCTTATTTTTCATTTATTTCTAACACATTTATATTCTACCATAATATTCATACAGATAGTTTCTTGCCGCAATATTATAGAAAATATTCATATGAAATTCTTGAGTCGGCTCAAAGCAGTTCCAGTAATTCAGTGGAATGCAGAGGTTGTATACCGAATGTTCCCGCAGGGCAGAAATTCCATCACTACAAGAAATCTGTTGATCTATGACGTTTGGTTTTCGTCACAGATCACTAAAAAACGTCATAAAACAACACATGTGACGTTCTCAAATTTTGTCATGTATTGAGCGTCACGGACTCATGGTTCGACCTCATCACGTTTTTAACGAAAACGTCACAGAATAACTCAATCCATGACGATTCGACATTGTCATAAACTAGGCTCAAGCCCATTGAACCCAGCCCGAGCCCATTACTTGTGACGAAAATAAACGTCACGGATTCGGTTGCCACGTACACAGCTAGATGACATGGAGGATGATGTGTTCAATGACGTGGCTGCTGACACGACGATGAGGTGGATGCAAAGGATGACGAGGCAGCTGATGTGGCAACAACGTGGCAGCTGACATGGCAACAACATAGCAGATGACGTGACAACGTGGTAGCTGACGTGGCAGCGACGTGGAAGCTGACATGGCAATGACATGGCAGCTGACATGGCAATGTCATATTAGGGCCTAATTCAAAATGGGCCTCTAAAATGGGCCAAATTTGGCCAACATATTTTTACCAGCTAACAATTTATTTCATCAATACACAGCCCATACAAAATATCAGGCCATATAAAAATCCCACTACAGCAATAAATTGAAGCTCAGATATATATCACATGAACAATCTTGACATCAAAATAAGGAATACAGTCAGAAACAGCGGCAACACTAGCAGCAACTATCAGGTTGCGGCAACACTAACAGCAACTACATAACAGAATTGGTTCCTCCTTGGATCTGGTCCTCAGTAAAATAATCTCTTCTAACTTGGCGTGGCATCCAACTTGTCGTTCAAAAGAAACTGCAGCTCCTCATTCCCTCACGTCATTCATGCTTCTTGCAACCAGCAAATAAAAAAACACAAAAGAAAATGATTAGTTGGTAGACCAGTTGTATTTAGAATATCTTGCCGAAGACTATGAGTGCAGAATAGAATAAAGATAGCAATTTATTCTTCAAAAATACACTATTGCTCAAGGCTGAGAGACAAACAAAATTAATATTTCTATTCAATTGCTGCAGGTTCAAACACATCTCTCCTCCTAAACTGCCATGTAAAGGATATCGCACAGATCCTAAACTGCCATGTAAAGGATATCGCACAGAAAAATTCACATAGTAAAATATGGAACTGTTTCTAGGAGAATTCTCTTTAAACCTAATATAGAACTGACTAGTAAGGCTATCACACTGCACAGAACAGGGTTAAGTGCAACAAAATGCAGGAAAACAGGAGCACTTTAATCACCACAAGGAAGTGAGCTTCTAAAATATACTTAGGAAAAGAAACTCTTGTAACAGAAGCACTTCAATCAGCATTTACTTAGGGAAATAAACTCTTGTAACTTAGAAAATCGTATTTCTAATTTAGTGTTACTTAAATAGCTAGTGATTATACCATTATTCACTGAAAATGACACTGCATAACATGTGAAAAATATGTATTCTAGAAAGTGGATTAAGTTCTCAGTTCACATTAACCAAACATGGCAAATGTCATAATAATTATTGTTTCACATTCCACGCTGCAACTGAATCACCCCAATGTCCTTGGCCTTAGCTGAAAACTGATCAGAACAAAATGAAAAGAATAGCAATGTGTGAGAATAATCTATACATATACCACATCGAGAGTTAGAAAATGTGTGTCAAGGTTACAGTTCAATGTGCTTTCACAGAAAAACAAGCAATCTAACTTTCTATCAGATCACTTTTAACCGGCTTGTGCTTAGGCCGTTTCAATCTTGCGATGATTGTCTGATGACAGTGCAAAATTTCATGACAGCAAATGGAGTTATAGCTTGGCAAAGTAATTTCAGGACAAATAAAAGATAGAGCATTGCAGAGGAATAGAGCCATGCACAGAAGTGATTCTCTGTCCATCTGCCGGACGTAGTTATGTGCTACTATGCATCAATAATTATGCAAGTCTACAAACCGTGCACGATAATGCTAAAAAAGAGACTATGTAACATCATTACAATGCATATGCCATATCAGTACATATTACTAATATTTTACCAATGGAATAATGTGCCAAATATGTAACATCATTTTTATCACAGCTAGGCATTTCAACCAACAGTTACGCTCAGATCCGGGGAAACAAAGCACCTGGACTATGTATATCCAATTAAATCACAAAGTGACAAAATAGAAGCACGGGATTAACAAATTAAATCATGCCTGAATTCATGGGTTGCTACGGCCAGAACGGAAGCAAGGGAGGAGAGGATACATAAACCTGGAAGAGCTGCCGCCATCTCACGTAGAGCTTCCGTGTGTTGCTGCAGGCTAGGGAGGGGCCCAGCGACAAGGAGGTTGGAGCAGCGGGGGAGGGTGCGGTTGCGGGAACCAAGGAGAGTGTCGCCCCTGGGCCCCTTCCCTTCCTCCAGCAGCACCTTGAGCATGCGCCGGAGCTCGCCCTGCCACAGGGGATCTTGCCGTCTCCTATGAGAGCAGAGAGTAGAGATGGAGCGTCGGCTGGATTTGAGAAGGAGGAGCAGTTCGTGGATCTTGGGATCCCGTGGATCTGTGGAAAGGGAGAGGGGAGAGCGAGAGAGAGGTGATGGGGCAGAGAGAGTAGCTACCGGTGGATGAAACTTGACGTGGGGAGTAGATCCAACGAGGTAGGGGGCTCCGGCAACAAGGGCTCGCGCCGCGCCGCGCCGCCTTGGGGCAGCTGCGCTGGGGCGCAGGTGGCGGCGGCCCGTGTTGTGTGCTGCGTGGAAGATTGGCGACTCGTCGCCTGGACGGGAGAGCGGGCGGGTAAGGGAGACAGGCGGAGCGTGAAGGGAGAGGGAGCGGAGGCGGAGGCGCGGCGGGTGTGCGAGGAGGTCGCGGAAGTGGCGGCGAGGCGAAGGAGCGGCGGCGAAGCTGGGGCGGCGGCTCGAAGGAGCGCAAGGGACTGGTAGGGAGAGACCTGAAAGGGCTAGGGTTCAAGCCGGTTTTATACTTTGGGAACACGATTGGAGTCATTGGATCGGCGATGGACGGACACAAATAGTTGGGCCATTCGGGTTGAAATAGGCCTGGTTGCATTCCGTCTCTACTCTTTCTTTCTTTTTTCTTTTTTTATTTTATTGCACCATTGTAAAGTAGCATATAAAAATAATTATCTTATATACACCAAGTTATTTTTTATATGTAATAGACTACATATGAGTTGTCTTCTAGAAGTTTAAAGAATTTTTGAACTTATTTACTATTTTCTATATGTTAAATGAATGTCCGCTGATTTCTTGAAAATAATTACAATTTGAACTACACGTATCACAAGTATTATTTTAAAAATTGTGTAAAAATATTTTATAAAGTATCTCAAGTAATGTAACTCATAACCGGAAAATAGATGTAAAGTTCTAATGTTTGCTAGGAATAATTCAAACTTCTACTTACAATCCTATTATAAAATAGTGTTAATAATACCTAAAACTTATCCAATAATATTATAAGTTGACATGGAATCATTTTATTGATGTATAATCTTGACATAAAAGTTTTTTAAGATTTTACAAAGGTTGATTTATCCATTGTTCATAAAATGGATACATTTCAAACACAAATCCTTATAACTTAAGTCAAACTTTGAGATTTGAATACCTTGTAACATGTTTGGACTAATACACACTTAAAAATTGAACAAAATCTTACTTTTACCCTGTACAAAATCTTAAGACCATACATTGTTCACAAATGAATACATCTCTCACATAGTTTCCTATAACTCTAGTCTAACTTTAAGATTTAAGTAGTGCATTACATTTTTCAACTCATATGTAACTCAAACTTGGATAGAACCTTATGTTCACCATACCATTACAAAATATGAAGTTAGATGATGTGACAATTCAAGAATTAGAGTCCAAATTAAAACAAATTGAAACACAATTAGACTTTAAGCATATGTTTGACCAGAGTCAAACCTAATGTTGACTTCAATTTTACCAAAATTAATCAAGCCAAAAATTCAAAAAATGATTCAACAAAGAAATCATGGTGATGGGAAGTGACCAAAAAGATTCAAATCACTACTTTTATTTTTTAAAATTCAAAGTTCTTTTAAACAAACCTAAAAGTACATCTTTTCTGTCTAATTTATAGCTCAAACCAAAAATCGTCCAATACGAAAGTTTTAGAGAATACAATTTTGAGCAACTTTTGTTTTGGCCAATTTTCGAGTTTCAATACAAATTTTTGTTCAAATCTCAGTCAAATCCAGTTTGACTTCAGTCAACTTCCTTATATAAATTGATATGACAACATACTTTCTTCATCATACTTGGATAAATCCTTTTGTTCACTATACAATTACAAAATATGAAGTTAGATGACCAATTGTTATAGAAACAATATGGTTTATCAATTATCTTTCGGTGTAAAAAAAGAAGAAATATAAAAAAAGACGAAATTGAAAACAAGTATGCAAACAAAAGATATGATATGAAAGATCATGATTTTAGAAAATATTAGGAAAAAAATCACTAAATTTGGACTTTGTATGATGAAGAAATACAAATTACAAATTTTAGTTATAGATTAAAAAGGAAAAAGATGGTGAGGGGAGCAGCTAGGGCCGCCACGTGGCCCAACGTCCATATGTGAATCCATGGCGAAGCAGTGAATCAATTGGGTATTGTCACGTGGTCAGGATATGTCAAATTGTATATATAACTTGCCATCCTTGTGTAAACACAATCGAAGTTGTAGCTCAACTGGTATGGCTCTAGTTGTTCTCACGGGAGGTTGCGGGTTCGATCCCTACCTTTAGCTCATCTTTTTTTTGCTAGATTAACTAGCGCGCGGGAGGCCAGGTGATGGCGCGGCGGGCTGCGCCCGGCCCAGGTGACGGCGCGGCTGGCAGGCCGGGCGCGCGGGAGGCCCAGGTGGCGGGCAGGCTGGCGCGCGGGAGGCCCAAGTGGCTGGCGCGCGGGTGGGCCGGTTGCCACGCCGGAGGCCCAGCTGACTTGGCGGCAGTGGTCAAGATGACGCATCTGTGCTAAAAAGAATGACGTGGTAGCAAAAGAAAGATATAAAAAAATATAAAAACGAGAAATCTTTACAAAAGATTATATGGTGTATTGATAAGTCTTACACATGTGGAGCTTAAGGTCTCTTGTTCAGGACCTATGAAGGCCTTTTTTTTGCCTTTTGCGTCATATATTTTGCTAATTTAATTTTGCACTTTTTCTCTTTTATTGCAATCTTGTGAAGTAACTTATAAAATAAGTTGCATAAAATTCAAAACTATGTACCTCTAATAAAGTTCAAAACTATGCATAAAATTGTATTGTGACTCTTATGATCCATTGTAGCCCATGTTTCAGACATAGACAAAAAATTAAATTGTTTGTCAGTGATAATTCAACGTTTTCTATTTTTTCATTTTGTCCTATATATAGAATTTTTTGGGGCATACTTTATAGGAAAGGCCATAAAGATAGTGATTCTTAATTTATTGATCTTGACGATTTGTTAAAACGTCATTGTGTTATGGGCCAGACTGTGACGAAAACGATAAAACGTCACAATATTTTGGGCCTAATACCCACTATTGTGAATCTATGACGAAAACTAGAGAATCGTCACAGATGATGCGCTACTATGACTTTTTTTATAATGTCATGAGAAAAACGTCATAGATCAATAGATTTCTTGTAGTGCATGCTATTCTCTACAGTAGGCTACTCACCTTGGCTCATACTTCTATACTGATTGTATTCTCCAAAATCTACTACTTGAGACTTCAATATAGATCGATCCGTGCATCTACATGCAATTTTGGAAATTGTTTTCTATAAAAAATTGATCATAGATCAATTGATAAGGTAAACCTGTCCACCCGGGTTTTGAGTACTCGACTCAGCACATGTGTTACATGTTCCTGGATTTATTTCAATATTTAGCTGGCTTTAATCCTTCAATGGTAGGCAACATTGCCGTCGATAGTGAGACAGCTATAATGACTTCATTAATCTCCACATCTGCTTATAGGGATAGGGTTTGCTTGCATGTAGCCATAGGGATGAGTGTGCACGCATTGTGAGCATCTGCGTCGGTACCAGTCTTTCTCAAAAAAATGAATGGTATAATTTTTTTTGTGAGGAAACAATGAATGATATTTGGCTATGCTAATCACCAACCTTTTTGAGGAGCTTCACAATCTTCATTGTTTCTTTCCTCAATCTAAATTATGCTCTTGGTGACTAATATATGAGGTTTTTTCTTCCTCAACTGGGTTTAGAATAATATGAACATGAACGCATAGGGGTTAATGTCTAGAAATGCCACCCATGATCTATGTTCAGGCCCGGTCCTGGGGCAGGGTGGACGGGGCGGCCGCCCCGGGCCGCCTAATGTCAGGGGCCCCACTGCTGGTGTGCTAAGGCAGGTAAAGCTAGCCTAGCCCAGGAGTTGTTTGGTAATGCACACTTCTAAACGCATCGAAGGCCGGGGTATCCGTCATCGTAACTGCTGTTCGCCCATTTACCTTTCCACCTCTTCTCGTCCAAAAACAATGCTGCGGCCTACTCGGCAGCAAGAGATGACCCAAATCGAGAAAAGACTTCTTCCGCAAAATGTCGCTTCAGTCCACATGATTATCTTCCTTGCCCTCATCCCCTGTTAACTCCTATATTCTCTCCTTCCTGGTCTGGCCACAAAGCACATATTCCTGCATCTCTGTTTTTATTTTGTTCGTAAGATGCCGAGAAGGGTACAAACCATGGAAAAAAATAGCGCGCTATTTTCGCGCTATAGCGCCGCTATAGCGGCCAGAAGCAAATGCCGCGATGCTATTGCTCTTTTTCACGCTATGCGTGCTATTGGCGCTATTTGACGCTGCCGCTATAGCGTGGCAATAGCGCCGCTATAGCGGCCGCAATAGCGGCATAGCGTCCAGAAAATGGGAAACGCTATTTTTAATAGCGCGCCATTTTTTTCTTTGGTACAAACTACAAAGAAGTCCGGCCTACAAACTATAAACCCCTTTTCTGAACACGTAAACCATTGTTTAGAGTAACCTAGCTAGCTTGCTGTTTCTATTTACATGGCCATTACGCAGAGTGACCTACATTACTGCTTTCTAGATGCATTCAATTATACATAATTTAAGTGTTTTTGTTTGTTGTCTAGGTTGATCTTATATATTAAGCCTTTACGCTCTTTTTCATAAGATGTGATAATGCATATAAAGAATTTATTTAGAACAATGGGAACCTGGGTTTTATTCACAAAGAATGAGAAAATATAAAAACAAAAGGGATAAGAATTTGATAAAATCCAAAAAGAATCACTTGAGGAATTTTGAATTACACATATACTTACTTAATTCTACATGTAGAGTTGATCTATTTTTTCATACAAGAAAATAGTAATATTTAGATGTGTATAAAGGGCCTCAAATTTTAATCTCGCCCTGGGCCCCTAAAATATCAGGACCGGCCCTGTCTATGTTTTCTTCTCTGTCTCTGTCTCCTGAGTCCGGACAAACACATGCATGCAACTTAGGATGGATTTGGATTTCTGAACATCCGAATTATCCGTATCCGTATTCGAAAAAATGCTAATATGGGTATCTGTGTCCGTATTCGATTTTAATATGGATGTTAAATGGATGTATCCGAATTCGTTTTTCAGTATTTTTCTCTATCCGATTCCACATTCGTATTCAACAAAAATTCGAAACATCCGACATTATTCATATCCGTGTAGAATAAAGTAGTGATAAAACTATTTAACACTTATTTTAATGACTAATTAATAATTACAAAATGATGTTAATTTAATATTGTTACCTAAAAATATTATACATCATCTAAACTATTTTAAAATACCACGATTTAAATAGCGGGCTATAGCCTCGCTATAGCTGCGCTATATCGTTTTGAAAGGGCAGGCGCTACGATACTAGCAATTATCACGCTACAGCAGCTATCGGCGCTAAATCGCGATTTAGCAGCGCTAAACAGTATAGCGCTAATTTATTTAGCGTCTGTTGTTCCTGATTTTGTTCATGGGCCTAAACACGAAGCTGAAGGACTCAAATTCGCAGCCCACAGAGGCCCACAACAACCCTAGCGCCCTCTCCCGTACACCCAGACCAGACGCTCCCCTCTCTTCCCTTCGCAGACACCAGTTGCGGCGGCGGCTGCTTGCTTCTGCTCGCGATAGGCGAAGGCGGCGGCGGTTGCTGCTGCAGCTTCTGACCGACGGTGAGCAGCTAATGAGGTGGCCGTCTTCACCCTCCTATGAGCAAGGCGAGTAGGCGACCATCTCATGTCCCAGTTTTCTGTTGCAGCTCGTGAGTTCTGACCGAGGACAAAACTCTGAAACTATCAACTCTGCAAGTTTGTTGCTCCTTGTCATTGCTTTGTGCTATTTTGGACTTCTATAGCACTAGATGTTCATCAAAATTCTTAATTACCATGTTTTTGCACATCAGTAATTGGTATTTTTTATTTTTTTTTATGAAACCGCTATTTGATCGTAGCTGCGCTATAGCCTTATAGCTGCTAGAAAAAAGATGCCGCTATTTATCATAGCCCGCTATTTAAAACATAGTTAAAATATCAAATAAATAATTATTTTAATCCAATAATACTAGTGATATTTTAGTCCAATAATTTAATTAATTTTAATTTGGCTATTCGTGTCAATTTTAAATATATTATATTATTGTTTAATGAATAAAATATATTTAATCACTAGTAGTAACTTATTTTTTACCCATCGATAAAAAAGCAAAAATTATCCGTTTTGTATTCGTATCCGATAAGATTTGTATTCGTAGATATTCGATAAGATCCATATCCGATCCGAATTCGAATTAAAATATGGTAAAAAGTGACATCAGAATTCGAATCCATGCGTATCCGATCTGAATCCATCCTGACATGCAACCCTGCTGGCTGCTGCGTTGTGTCCTTTCTCTTTTAAATGCATATATCTCACAAACTCTCAGAGCTTGGGTGTCAATATGTAATTTCATGTACTAAAATTCCAATTGATGGCGCTGCAGAATGTTCCTTTCTTTTGTACATTTCAAAGACCAAAGGCAGCTGTAAAACATTATTATATCCAACTTAAATGAGGTTTCATGAATGTTTTTCTTGAGAATCCGTTAACCAAAACTGCTTGCATTATTTTCCTTACCTAGCATCAACAACGAACATCAAAATTTTAAGAAAGACCATTCTTTTTTTTTTGAGAAAGGACACAAAAAAATGAGACCATTCACATGGAGGTGCATGGCCGTTTATACCGGAGTTCTCTGCAGATGTCAATTCTGAGAGTCGATCTTCATGGTG
Organism: Echinochloa crus-galli; assembly: GCA_900205405.1. NCBI lineage: Eukaryota > Viridiplantae > Streptophyta > Magnoliopsida > Poales > Poaceae > Echinochloa > Echinochloa crus-galli. Next base: position 447,016 of record OAMR01000572.1, on the reverse strand, counting down.
CTTTGACTGCGCCAATTGCCCATCCATGATTCCGAGAGTCGATCTTCATGGTGCTTGGACTGCGCCGCAATTGCCCATCCAAGATTCCGAGGCAAGGCACCACTGTGCTGATTACTGCCACCAACATCGGTCCGGCCTGATTCATCAACAAATCAACAACAGAATTAATCTTCGGGGTGCTACCCGTACCCGGCCTTGGTCGTCGTCTCGATCGTCATGCGCAGCGCGACGGCTAGGGCTATGCTTAGGGCACCCTCATGCAGCAGGGCCGTCGAGCGTGGCGCTCCGGCTTGCCAGCGTCGTCGTTGTCCGGCAACCTGTCATCAACCCATACATCTTTATTCTTTACCACTCTGCCTATGCCCACCTCTTACACCGATAAATAATTAATTAATATGCTACGTGCTGTTCGAACCCAGGCCGTTGTGCCTTGGGTGATGGTCCTCCACGTCTGCTTAGGAAAATAAATGTCTAATTATTAGCACATCGGGCGGTTATAATCATGAGACCTAGCACGTGGAGTAAGATCAAGGGTCGGATGTTTCTGATTTTTATGAGATTTTTTAGAATTTATTTATTTTTCTAGCACATCTCGCAAGGATTATTCTGGAGCCTCCAAGCCGCAGCCTCTAATTTGAGACCTAGCAGGTGGAGTAAGATCAAGGTCGGATGTTTCTGTTTTTTATGAGATTTTATAGAATTTATTTATTTTTCTAGCATGTCTCACAAGGATTATTCTGGAGCCTCCAAAAGGAACCTCTAATTAGTAATAGTAAGATAAGATATGTATGCACTCATCATTCAGTACTAGAGCTCTCAATTCTTTAGGCAAAAAGAGCTGTGGACCTAGGAATTTTGTTGCTAAAATAAAAAGAAATATCTATCAGTGAGTAATTGAATAAATGGAAATATATTGGATTATGTATTAAACATACATAGATCAATAGGGTTCAACAGAATAATTATAGCAGAAATATCGTCTTATTCAAAATATTTATGTAAATATAGTCAAATTTAATGCATTTTTGAAGATTTTTTATTAATAAAGCAAGCCATCACAAAAAATATGATAATTTGCACAAAATTTTGAATAAGAGGAGCGGTCAAACTTAGAGTCAAAAAAATCAAACGAACTATAATTTAAAACGCAGGGAGTACCGAATAAAAACATGCCTCAATACTTGACTAGAACTAGAATATTAGGAGAGAAATATATATATATATATATACCTGTCTCTTATACACATCTAGATGTGTATAAGAGACAGTATATATATATATAGGTGTAGAATAATATTCTACACCACTGCCTATTACTGAACAACTGACCAGGAATTACTGAACCGAATGTACTGGACTACTGAACATTACTATACTGTAGTTCGTCAGTAATCACAATCAGTAGTAAATAGTAAAAATCTTGATCAGTAATTTTATCCAGTAAAAAAATGGTGTAGAATAACTGATACACCTAGGGTGTAGATTAGCACAAATATATATATGTGTGTATATATATATATATATACATTATACACGCGTGTGTAGCTACTCCCATCTGTGTATCTCATGATACACGATGAATCTGATCCAACGAAGAGTATATATACGTAGTATGCGATGATACTAGACTATCTGGGATGATATATACCTTGGGTATGTAAGCATACATCGAGTATATGGACATACTATTTTATATAGTATTATAAAGGTATAAATCAAAATATATTAAAAAATACGGTTGATTTTGAAATTTTTTCGTGTAAATCGCTTTGAAGTATCTTAGAATTAATATACGAACATACTCAAAATGATAAATGAGTATGCGGACATACGTACGATTGTATACTGATGGTGGGAGTAGCTAGGGTGTGTTTAGTTCCAAAACGAGAAAGAAAAAGTTTGGTGAAAATGTCACATCGGACACTGTAGCTAGCACTTTTCGTTTGTTTGTGGTAAACATTGTCCTACCATGACCTAACTAGGCTCAAAAGATTCGTCTCGTCGTGTACATTAAAACCATGTAATTAGTATTTTTATTTACCCTTGTTTAGTGATTCATGCATGAGGAGAGAGATTTGATGTAATTTGATGTGATAGGTGAATAGTGAAGTTTGGAGAGAGAATTTTTGGGAAACTTTGGGAACTAAACACAGCCATATATATGGTCGATCCAAGAAGCCATTACATATAGCATGCATGATCATCGTGCATTATTGCCATCAGTGCAAGCATGCAAGCACGGAGGCCATGGAAGAAAATAGCATGGACACGCCTTGGACACTAAGCTCGCGTCGGACTCCAGCAGGCGCTCCACCTCCAATGTCTCAATGTCCTAATGGAATCTGCACCATGCCTTTCTTGATAGCTGAACGGTCTTCTCTAGCACCCACTCCTCGCGGTTGCCATTGTCACCTGCTTCTTCTTGTACCCTTGCGAACACGTTGATGCTGCGGTGAACCCCGACAGCTGCGGCATATTTTGAAAAGCTCTCCACAGCATCGACAACGTTGTGTGCTTTCCCCACGCCAGGAGCCGCCACTACTGGTCAAGGTAAACACAGTGGCGTGGAAGTTGTTGTCATAGGCCAAGCAAAAGACCCTGAAGTTCGACATGCTAATGCCGCCACCGCTTCCCCGGAAGGCGCTGAATGACGTCAGGAGAGGGATCATCATGTGTCGCAGGCGATCATGTTCTTGGACCCGTCCTTGTAGACCTTGTGGTCCAACAGGAGGAGGCTCCTGCAGCTGTCCTGGATCCTCCAGGTGCTGAGGTCGTTGCCGGGGAGGAAGTCGAGTTAGAAGCGGCTGACGTCGACGGTGGCAGCGCGCGGCAACTGGCAAGGGATCAAAGCGCAGGTGGAAGAAGAGATTGTGGTTGTAGTAGGAGCCGCCGATGGACGGATGGCCTGTGGTGGGTGCGGAAGCGGCGGAGGAATTATTGAAGGCGGCGCTGGTGATTATGTGAAGCCATAGCTTGCACATCATCAACGCCCTACAGACGAGCCAGAACTGTGAATCCAAGGTCCATGTGTAGGAGCACGAGCTCGAGGGCGGCGGCTGGGATAGCGTTGTCGTGGTTGTGCATCATGGCTAGCTGGCGGCTGGAGCTACACGAAAACCTAGTAGATGTGTTTTTGCTCTTTGATCATACAGAAAAATATAATGGAGACTCTGGCAGGAATTGCAGAAATAGATTTATACATGAATTAATTGCATGACATTCCTTGCGATCCAAGTTCAAAGTCCTTGGCCGCTTGGAAGCCAAGCGTATATTAAGGAATTGTGGAATTTCTATTTGGTAGCTCCAACAACAGAATAACTTAGAGAAATCATTTTTTTCATAGTTTAGACTAAATGTATATATTTAAATCACTTTATTCTAGTTTTCATAATACAAATCCATCATGGATCTCAGAACTGGAGCTATGCCAGGAAGGTCTTTAGTTGGCATGTAGGACTGTACGAGTAATCAAGTTTTTATCTCCATGTTTTAGGTTCAAAGTCAATCACTGATCAGCAAATTGTATCATGAAGTCATGAACTAATGCAAGCCACAAGCAGGAACATTGGATTCTCTAGATTTGATCCGCTTTGGGCCATCCACAAAGGCAAAAGGCAAAAGGCAAAACGGAAAAAAAAGAAAAGAAAAGAGCTAGGGCTCAATTAGTGCTACAGTTGGCATGCAATCTCTACAGGCAGAAGCGGATCAGGCAGATAACAATGAAGAGATCGATATATGAGTATATGCTTGTGTTTCACTGCTTATTACAGTACTAGCATTATGTTGTGGGGCGAAGCCAGCATCAAATCAAAATGAAGGTGGTGCACAATTCAACGTACATCAAGAACCATATACATTTCCCTCGTGATATTTGGTAAATACTAGTCGATTTGTACTAATAAAATTTTGCTGTGTACCAGGGTAATATGATGTCACATCGCCTTAGAGCAGTAACTTTCAATCTTTAGTCCCTTTACCTTTCGAAAAAACCTCCAGCAGCTTTCTGGCTACCAAGCAAAGAATCATCTTTCTTTCTTTTTCTTGTGATCAGGCAAAGAATCATCGGATGTCGACCGTGCAGACACAACAGAAAAGTTGATTCAGACCTATTATATTTGCCTAGCAAAGTGTGTCTGAGACAACCAGCCATTTTTCTTCCATCCGTACTATCTCCCTCTCGCACGCGAACAGGCGAACACAATCTAATTGTTGGTTTGATCTGTTTGGCTTCTGTCATCTCCAACTTAAACCGAGGTATGTGACTTGACTACTCGATCTGTTCCATTTGCAAAACCATGTTCATTTTTAGCGAACGTAGACATAAGCCAGATGCTCAACATGCAAATCAACTAATTTGGAAACCGGATCTATCATATGTGGCAAAAAACTTACAATGCTGAGAATTGATATCGCACATACCTGCTCTGAGCTAGTTCCATGCTTGTGTGTTGGACAGGTGAGGGTTAGATTCCATATACATGGTCTTCCAAAATGAAATGGAGGGTTGCAGTATTATTGCTGAAGATCTGGTAGCTAACTACTGAGATCCCACAAAATCGAGTTGACCGGCACGGCAAGGGGGTCACTCCAATCCAACCCAATCCATCATGCGTACTAAGGTAATTCCGGCAAGCTAGCTAGCATACTCTATTTTCTGTTCACGGCGATGTGCATCATCAGTACGTGTTCAAAGCATACTTGTCCAACACGTGCTTAGTAGAATAGTAATCACTATATGTTATCCTAATGAGGGAGCTTGTCATAATCTCGTGACAAGTGGTGATTGATCACCATGATCCTCGTTGGACACTAATGCATATGTATGTATGCAGAAAATTTGGGGTGACACGATTGCCGAGGCTGTTGAATACACTCTCAATCATACGCTGAAGGAAAAGGCTAATACTACTAGAAGCGTGAACATCAGAGACAATGTCTTCTACTTCGATGGTTGGGACGGGCTGGGGGCATCTGCCCTTCTCCGAGCCATCGCCCAATGCCTCACCCCAACAACTTCACCAGCTGGGAAGAAAGCCCCGGCGGGATTGGAGTTTGATCAGGTCATCCACATCGACTGCTCAATGTGGGAGAGCAGGAGAACACTTCAGAAGGCAGTCGCGGAGCAGCTGAAGCTGCCAGATGAAGTGATGGAGCTGTTCGACAGGCAAGATGAGCAGGATGATTTCCGAGGGGTGGCCCAGGGCTCCCGCGCTGAGCTACATGAAGTCGTCTGGGAGATGCATCAACACATACAGAAGCTGAACCGCAGATTCTTGGTAATTTTCCACAATGGGAGCAATGAGGAGATCGATCTGGCTAGTTGTTGTGGTTTCCCTCTGTCCGGATTTTCAACCAGCAAGGTGCTCTGGACATTCCAAGGGAGATTTCGGCTCAAACCACGGATGAAAGTTGACGTGGCGTTGAAGAACGCAGGAACCACTGATGTTTTCATCTCAGGCTCATCGACCAGAATCGGTCTGGAGGAACATCGACGGGAGCTCTGGTCCTATCTTGTGCAGCAAGAGGCTTCAGAAGTAGTTGCAGCGTGGAATATTAATAATGGCTCTCTCTGCATCATCGAGCAGGCTGCAAAAGTGGCAGCAGAATGCTTCTTGTACATGTTGGAGGCTGGTTTCAGAGGCCGCCCCTTGATTGACTATGATTTGGCCACTCACGGCGCCAACTATTGGATATGTGATGGCATCATACAACATCGGCAAGAACAAGGAGACAAAGGCATCTGCACTGTTGCTGATGATGATGGTGATTGGTGGACAGCTGCTGATGCTCTACAGAGTGAGATGCAATTAGATGTGGATCACCATCAGTATTTGCACTCCTCTCATTTGGCAAGGTCTTTCTTGGAGAGAAAACCGTATTGGACCTCACCGACTTGCGGAGTTATTCTGATCCCCTTCGGAGCTATTCCTCATGGAGACATGATGTTCCAGCAATACTCCGACAAACTTCGTGTTCTGAAGCTCTCACGCTGCACCTTCAACATCCAATCACCTCCATTCGTCTGCTGCCAGAGCCTGAGGTTTCTATGGCTTGACCATTGTCAGGGCACAGGAAACAACACAGATGAAGCAGGAAAGGAGGAAGTCCGCCAGTGCTTCCAGAGGCTGTGGGTGCTCGACGTGCGCTACACGGACCATGATCAGATCTTGTCCGCGCAGATGTTGGATCTCATGACACAGCTCAGGGAGCTAAATGTGATGGGAGCCAAAGGTTGGGACATGGGCCAGCTGCAGGGACGACTGCCTAACATCCGCAAGCTTCGAGTAACAAAGTCTACAATCCACTGCAGTTGCTCGGAAAATGACCTGTTCTTGGACATGAAAAAGATGGAGCTTCTTGACTTTTCAGGAAACAAGATCAGTTCTCTCATGACGACCTTACCTGGGGCTGGGCCCGGGGCAACCAGCAACAATAGCTGCCTTAAGACTGTCATTATTGATGACGGATGTGATGGATTGAATCAAATCTCCTTTAGGGGATGTTCTAAGATGAAGAATGTATTCTTGAGAGGAATAATGAATAAACTCCGGACCATAGACATCTCAGGTACGGCAGTGAAAACACTAGATCTCACCACCACTGCAATCTTTTACCTTGATGAGCTTCATCTACTTGGCTGCAAAAATCTTTGTGCAATCCTGTGGCCACCAAAAGACAAAATGACAGAACACTTGGATAAGCTGTGCATTGACACCACGCAGTCAGCACCCACTGCCCAATCTGGGGAAGAAAAGGCCAAGAAGGGTACTAGTGCTACTGCAGCAACAACATCCGCATCAGCCAGTGAATTTCCTTGGCACATTTCTGTGAGGGATGCAAGGCTTCTCGAGTCCCTTGAGGCAGTGTATTCTGAGTCCCGCAAGTTATATGTGGACGTTTCCTCTCTTACTACCCGTCCTTCTGTTGCTGCTGGTGGTGACAAAGATGAAGGAATCAAGTGCGGCAGCAGCAGTGAGCAGCAAGTCATGGTAAGCCTGCAGCAGCGGCAGACTGCAACTGCAATATATGCAGCAGATAGCATTATGGACCACCTGCAGCAGGCTTGTGAAGGCAATGGTGGTGATTCTCCTGGGATCACGTGGATGTGGCCTTGCCCGGATGTTCCTGAACTTCCGCAAGAGAGCTGCTACATGCACATACAAGACCAGACAAGTACAGAATTATTATCGAGAGGTGGTAAAGAAACTAGAGTTACTATTACTGTGCCGTACTTTGTATTCAATTTCGCTAACATTCTGCATGTGCACGATTGCCTGTCAATCACTAGTATCCCTTCAACAACTACCACGAGGTGGGGTTCAGAATGGCACCACCTAGAGTGGTGCAGAATCGAGAGGTGCCCCAGAGTTGACTCTGTGCTCACTGCTGCTGCTGCTACTCATGGACGCTTGGGATACAATAACCGTGCATACGGTTTTAGAACATTCTGGGCGTCACGCCTACCGAAGGCATGCTATATCTGGAATTTAAGTGAAATATTGAGTTACCGTCGTACATTACCAAAACTCACATTTTTACACCTCGACTGCTGCCCTAGGCTCATACATGTACTCCCTTTGTCTATGTATATGATCCACACCAGCTTGAGTCAACTGAAGACCCTCGAGATCATGTGGTGCGGGGATCTCCGAGAGGTATTTCCTTTGGACACCGACAAAGCTGAGGACCCCTTAAAGCAGCAGCAGGAGCAGCAACTAATCACCAAAGACTTCCCTAGTCTGAAGCATATCCACCTGCACGAGCTCCCCAAGCTCCAACGCATCTGTTGGGCGAGGATGTCAGCACCCAATCTTGAAACCATCAAGATCCGAGGCTGCTGGAGCCTCACACGCCTTCCAGATGTCGGGGGCGGTGACAAGGTTGTGGAGTGTGACTGCGAGAAGGAATGGTGGGACAAGTTGGAGTGGGACAATAGCTCCCAAGCGAGCTGCTACAAGCCGATCCACTCTCGGTATTACAAGAAGACTCTGCTCAGGGGCTCCGTGCTCAGGTGATCCGTCACCAATGCTCTCTATGGAGTATAATGGTTAGCAGAAATTAGCATTCCAGCTCAGTCTAATTTTTACAACCAATTAAATTCTTGTCATGACTCCATTCCTTCCATCCAACTCGATCTAAAGCGTTAAGTTTTTTTTACATATATGTTCAATTTCTCACCATAGTATGCCACCTGAACTGGCATGTCTCCACAACTGATGGATTGTTGGTTCTCTCCTGTTCTGTGCTCTCTCCTCCCCAACTCCTGCAGGTGAGGTAATCCAGGCCAGCCTTTCATTGAACTTCATCAGCTAGAGTGAGTCGACTGGCAGATATGCAGCCTGCTCTGGTGTGTCTCCTTCTGGCGATTCTGCCTCCGAGTCTGTTTGATTGCTTCGTGTTTGTGAGAACTGAGAACCACTTCATGGATTGCATGCTATTTCTGTTGGTTTTGCTTTTGCTACTGCATCGGTTTGGTTTGCTTTGGTTGGCCCTGCCCGGTGGATCGAGCCGTCTCCGTCCATGTGCCACCTCAGATTGAAAGTGTATGTTTTCATTCCGTCTTGTTGGATAAGATGGTGTGATGCAGACTGTCCTACATGCTCTGTTGATCAGGAGCTGTAAGAAATAAAACAAGCTCGAGCCAGCATTCAGTTCAGCCGCTGAGTTCCCTTCAGCTTGGGCGACAGCAGCATGAGACATGCCCTCATGCTTGCTGCTGCGAGTTGCTGTGCTCTTGTGCCTGGTGTGTTTGTGATGTGTTCTGTATTGCCTGGTGTGTGGAATGGAGTGATCTGTATTGTATAAACAAATAAATTAATGCCGATGGGGTGGGCGTGTGATTTGTATGCCCAGTATTATATATGGCAACATGTAATCCAGTGCCAAAATTCCTTGCCTGGTAGTAACAGAGAATCTATATGTATGGAGTAGTACCATGGTACTACCGTTATATATGCTCTGTTCTGCAGTAACAGAGAATTTATGTTCATGAAATGTTTTTGGCCATAATCCAATCTTTCTGTGATGTATACAAGTACACTTTTGTCCTCAGAGTTGCACACTTGCACATCAATTTGTATTGGAATTTCTAGACTAGACACCCAAAGGAAAAGAGGTTCCATCAATTCATCTGCAATTAAGTTGCCTATAGATACTTGTTGGGTGGTTTTGACATTTTTGGTCGGTCACAATAGCACTGGCTGGAGATTATTTCGGGCTCGTGTTCTATCATTTCCCATCCACTTGTGTTCAATGGATCGGCCATTTACGCTTACATGTTCCTTCTTCTTCACATTTTTCTAGAGCATTATTTTCTCTCTCATTTGGAGGTTCAGGGGCACCACGTTATGATATGCAGTAGATAATAATAGCAAATTATTTTGCACTTATAATGCGCTGATAGTAAGTCCAAAATTTCGATTGTTTGAATTGGAACTGTTCAAGGATCTATAGTGCTACGCGACCTGAGTCCAATTCAAACATGAATATTATATAGAGTAAATTGCACCCACCATACAACAACTTGTATGCTTGTATCATTTTGGTCCAACATGTAGCAAATCGTGCAAATAGATACACGAATTTGTTAAATGTGTGCATATAAGGTCATATATACTCCATATCGATGTATTTTATGATCATAGATTTATAGCAAATACCGTATGTATGCATGTCTCTTGTTTTCTTTAATCGTACTAGCACAATTTTAATTCGTATGCAACACATACATGCATGTATCTTCTTTTCATTATTTCCGCATGCAAGCTTCTCTCTTGCTTCCAGTTTTTCCTCCATGCAAGCGAGCAATCGAGATGCGCTGCAGGCACCTAGTTAGGTCCAATATAAACAGTTATTGATCCAACGACTGAGCCTGAAAAGTTAACTCAATAATAATTATTTTCTTTTTCACAGCTCAACTCCATGCAATCTTGGACGATATTTGGCGGTCAATAAATGGCTAAAATTTCCACGTCATCTGGCATAGTGGCAATATACAACTTGATGTACGTATGACTAGCTAGTGGCAATATACATCAACTTGATGTACATATAACTATATACGCACATATTTGACAAGTTTGTATATTCATTGGCATGTTTTGCTACTTATTAGACTAAAATGATACAACAACTACGAGTTGTTGTATGATGGATGCGATTTACTCTATTATATATTATATAACGGTCTCTTTTTATAATCTACGCTCATCATCCTATGTGCACAAGCTACATCCGAGAAGCTCGGATCCTATACATGGGATTCGCTAGACTTGGTCACTTTGAGTCGGCCACAGGTCCACAGGCCACAAAGGTAAAAGAAAACGCATAAAACGGGGAGAGGATGATGCAGAAATAACAGGTTCCATGTTCTTCACTTCTCGGCACAGGTACACACATCCATGAAATCTTTCTTTCTTCTTTTCGACTTGATTAAGCAAAGAACCTTCCGGATTCTCTCGAATTCTTTCGGCCTTTCGATCACATAGCAAGTTTAATCGAGCCGTCGGATCGGATTAGGGGCTTATTTGCTGGGTTCGAGGCCCTTCGGGCGGCCGCCGGAGAAGCAATAAACGCCAGCAATGCAGCCGCACCCTCCCGCAGCGATGGCCGATGGCACCGTGCGACGCCCGAAGAGGAGGGCCGGGGACTCCATGGCAAGTGGCATTGGCGCTGACGTCAAGAACACACCGCCATCATCGCTAATGCTCGGTGAACGCACCCAGGGTGTTTGATGGAATGCCCATTCAGAACGCCATGACTTTGAACGCCCATTCTCCCTGTTTCCTCTGGCAAAGCCCCTGCAGGCGGTTCCTCAACACCTCTGCAGCCTCCTCTAGAGACTCCAGGTCAACCGCAAAAACACCCTGAGCCAAGGTTTCGCCCAATTTTTTTCCTGATCCCCTTCACTTTGTATGTTAATTTGTACTCAAGTTCCGCTCCTACCTCACTGCCGCACTTGCACTGTTAATCTGTTATGGCACCGGCGACGTTAAGCCAATCGCTGTGCTACAGCCCATGAACAACCCCAACCATGGCCCCACCTATAATCGTCTAGCATTCGCTCACCAATCCTGCTTCCTGGTTTTTATGCCTAGGACCTGCAGAAATAGTAGCACTTAGGCTTATGACAAATTAGATGTCCAATCTCATTGAATACACCCATGTTTTTGTGCAAATGCATGAATTTAAATCCTTTGGTCTGAAAACAAACGTTAAAAAGTTGCAGGGCACATAACAACCTGTTCTTTGCTTTCGTATCTGACACTGAGTTTAGGGCTACTTTAACCGCCTCATAAAGCCATAATGTGCATTGCTTTTCTATTAAGGCAGATGACATTGACATGGATGAATATTTGCTTGGTATTGGAATATAGGCTTAGAAGATATATTCCTTAACAGGGAGTAGTACACTTAGGGACATTTGCATGACTAAATTTATTTTCTCGTTATATGTCAGTGCTAAAGGGGGTAAGCAATGCTAAAATATATTCTTGATTTCTGAGTTATTTTTGCCACAAATCTGCTCATTTGCATTACACATAAATGCATGTCGGTGAAATCAAATTCAAATAACATGGCAGGTTAATTCGGGACCATAGATGTTGTATCTGATATATAGATCCATCATCCTGGAGTTCCACGGAAGGTGCACTGCAGATGGCCTCTTTGCTCAGCTCAGTATGGTGACATCCTTTAAGTGTGAATTACAATTACTTGATGTTTCCTTCAGCTCATGGTACCTATCATTTCAGCAGGTCTCAGACACTTCTATTGTCCTCCTTTATTATCTCTGTAAAACATTTTATTTGTCAAAAGAATATTGTGTCTATAAGGCAACCATTTTGTTGGATATAGCAACTGATTTTTGTTAACCATCCGCCCCTACTTATACTCCAGGTTCAGGAAGCCATGGGCTGAAAGAAATGACATGGGCTACGATACATCTACCGGACATATTTGGTAAGTACTAGTAGTCAATTTTCACTTACAAAATTTTGCTACACCCTGATGCCTGTGTACTGGTCCCCTATGAACATGGCTATCTTTCAATCTTTAATCCCTTTACCTTTGAAAAATCATGCAGCAGCTAGCTAGCTACAAGCAAAGAATCATCTCTCTTTCTTTTTCTTGTGCTTAATCAAAAAATCATCTGATGGTGACTGCATACAGACACAAAAGAAAAGCTCATCCAGACACATTTGCCTAGCAAAGTGTATCTGGAGACCACCAGCCGTATTGCTTCCATCTATACTATCTCCCTTGCGCGCGCGGGCACACACAATCATTGGTTTGATCTGTTTGGCTTCTGTATGTAGGTCTATCTCCTGCATGCCAGTGCTACTTAATCGAGGTATGTAACTTGACTACTCAATCCCTTCCATTACAAAAACATGTTCACTTGTAACTCACGTAGGATGCTCATCATGCAAATTACAATGCATAAGTACCACATACCAGTTTTTAGATAATGGATTATAATTAAACAATCCGGCCTTGACCATGTTTGGCTACAGCCTCAATTACAACCTCGCAGCGCTTCCGTCTGCAAACTTAAAGTTTACCAAAATGACCACACCACATAGTTCGATAAGAGAATTACAAAGCAATCCTATTGCTGAACCTCCATCTGTGGTGAGTGAAGAGACGCATAGCCAGTACCACGTACCGGTTGTAAGAAAAAAAATAGATCCACAGAAAGTACTAGATCATATTGACACTACTTGATTTAACCAATAGAACGTTCATGTGTGCCTTACACACACGAAGCTATAATATTATGTGCCCCATGTTCCACAATCTCACTTTTTGGATATGTTTCTTCCTTTGGCGTGAAGTATATAGTAGTATTTCTCTTCTTGGTATGAAGTGCATAGTGTATTCTTTCCCCCTTTCTTCTAACTTCCCATATATACTCTCCTGATGATAAGAGAGCTCTCCCATTTTTTACTTGTGCTTTCTTTAGTATGAACAAGCTCGGGCTCTTCCATTTTTCACATTTTTACTTGTGTGCTTTCTTTAATATGCACAGAACCTCAGGTTCTAGCATGACCATATCTCAACTGAAGATGCATACTTTCATTTATTGGCCCGCGCATTCGGCTTCTAACAAGTGTAGTGCCTAAAACTCCCGTCCATTCACACTCCCGTGATACTTAATACTTTATTCTAAGCAATCATCACGAATAGACCATTTATATAGTATCAATTTCTTTAGTTTACATGGGCCACTTTTGGTAATATAATCGTGACAACCTGCATGCTGCATTTAACTAGTTTCATGCTGCTTTTATGTTGACAACAGATCAGCCGAGAGACTGAGCAATGGGTCAGATTCCATAATCGAAATGGAGTCGGTATACATATGCTTGAGGATGGCAGCTGCATGATCTTCCTAAGTGAAGTGGTGTGGCTGCAATATTATTATTGCTGAAGATCTAGTGCTTACACCGCAAAGGTCCGCCAAGCTGAGCTGATCGGCGCGGCCGGTTACTCCAGTCCAATCCAACATGCGTACTGAGGTAAACCCAGACCTAGTTAGCTACATAGCATGCTCTCTGTTTTTTTGTTCCACCTTAATCTCAAATGATGGGGACCTTGCTCCGGCCGATGGACCGATGCATATATATTTTCATGTATGCAGGTTATTGAGGCTGATACGATAGACGAGGCTGTTGAAGAAATTCTCAAAGTTCTGAAGGAAGACACTAATGCTACTAGAAGCGGCAGTAGTAGAGACAATGTCATCTACTTCGATGGCTGGGATGGGCTGGGTGCTTCCGCCGTCCTCCGTACCATAGCCCGACGCGTCACCCCAACAACTTCACCAGCAGCTCGGCAGAGAGCCCCAGCGGGACTGGAGTTTGAGCAGGTCATCCACATCGACTGCTCGATCTGGGAGAACAGGAGAGCACTTCAGAGGGCGGTCGCGGAGAAGCTGAAGCTCCCCGACCAAGTGATGAAGATGTTCGACCGGCAAGACGAGGAGGACGATTACCGTGGGGTGCCGCAGGCCATGCGCACTGAGGTACAACGAGTCGTCGAGGAGATGTATCAGCACATACTGAAGCTCAACTGCAGATTCTTGGTGATTTTTCACAATGGTAGCAGCGATGAGGTCGATCTAGCCAGTTTGTGTGGCTTCCCTCTGTTTGGATTCTCAACCAACAAGGTCCTATGGACATTCCAAGGGCGGTTCCGGCTCATACCCCAGACGAAATTTGACGCGGCCATCAAGAGTGCAGGAACTACCAATGCTTTTCTCTCCGCCACCTCACGCCATAAGAAGCAAGTTCCACCAGAGATTTGGTCCTACCTTGTACTGGAAGAGGCTTTGGAAGTAGCTGAAACATGCAAGCAGATTAATACTGGCCCTCGCGGCATCATGGATAAGCCTAAGCAAGTGGTCGAGTGCTTCCTGTATATGATGGAGTTGTGTTGCAGAGGCAGTCAATCTATTGATTATGATTTAGCAACCCACAGCACCAACTATTGGGTATGTGATGGCATCATACAGCTGCTTCACCAAGGAGAGAGAGGCAGCAGTGCTGATAATGGTGAGCTCTGGAGAGCTGCTGATGCGCTGAAGCATGAGATGAGGTTGGATATGGACTACTATCAATCTTTGCCCTCCACTCACTCTGCAAAGTTTGTTGAGAGCAAGCCATATTGGAGCTCACCAACTTATGGGTTTACTCGGGTCCCTGCCGGAGTAATTCCTAATGGAGACACGTTCCAACACTATTTGGACAAGCTTACTGTTCTCAAGCTCTCGCACTGCACCTTCACCTTTGAATCACCTCCATTCTGCCACTGCAGCTGCCTCAGGTTTCTATGGCTTGACCATTGCCAAGGCACCACGATGAGCACAGACGGAGCAGGGAAAGAGGAGGACGTCCGCCGGTGCTTCCAGAGGCTGTGGGTGCTGGACTTGCGCTACACAGACTGTGGTCAGATCTTGTCCAAACACATGTTAGATCACATGACTCAGCTCCAGGAGCTAAATGTGATGGGAGCCAAGGATTTGGACATGGGACAGCTGCAGGGACGATTGCCTAACATCAGAAAGCTCCGAGTAACAAAGTCTTCTATTTGCTCCAGTCGCCCGGGAAATAGCATTTTCTTGGAGATGAACAAAATGGAGCTTCTTGAGTTTTCTGGAAACGATACATGGAATCCCTTTAATCCTTTGAAGCCATCTGGACTGGGGGTAAGCAGCAGCAATAGCTGCCTTGAGACTGTCATTGTTAACGATTGTAATCAGTTAGACGGGATGTCCTTCAGTGGATGTACTAAACTGAACAATATACTCTTGGGAGGAGACATGGGGGTCCGGAGTCTAGACATCTCGGACTCGGCAGTGAAAACACTAGATCTCAGTGCAATTACAGCCTGGGGCATTCGTGAGCTCCGTACACTTCACTGTGAGAAGCTGTGTGCAATCTTGTGGCCAACCTGGAACTTTCGTGTTGACCAGCTTAAGCTGTTCATTGACACCACGCACTCAGCGTCAACTGCCCGTACTAGGGAAGAAAAGGTCAACAGCGGTAGTGCTGCTACACAAACAGCAGCAGCAGCAGCTCCGCATGAGCATGGCAATGGACGACGGAGCAGTGATTTTGATTGGGACATTTCTGTGAAGGATGCAAGGCTCCTTTTTTCACTTGAGTCAGTGTATTACAGTTCTCGTAAGGCACATGTGGAGGTTTCCTCTCCTGCTCGTCCTACTGTTACTGCTAGCGGTAGCAAAGATGAAGGCATCAAGAGTAACAGCAACAGTGAGCCACAAGCAGTGGTAAGCCTGCAGGGACAGATTGCACCTGCAATATATGGAGCAGATAGCACCATGGACCACCTGCAGCAGGCTAGTGAGGGCGACGGTGAAGCTCCGGGGATTGCGTCGATGTGGCCTTGCCCGGATCTTCCCAGTCTTCCAGAAATGAGATACTACATGCACATACAAGACCAGATGAGGACACAAGTGACAAGAGGTGGTGAAAAAACTGGTACTATTGCTGTACCAAAATTCGTAGTTCAGTGTGCTAAGATCCTGCATGTGCACGATTGCTTATCCATCGCAGCTATTCCTTCAGCGGCGGTTGATTGGTCTGGTCTAGAATGGTGTAGAATCGAGAGGTGCCCCAAACTGGAAAGTGTCTTCTCTAACAAGCATGGTACAGAATATATCGGCTTAGATTATGGCCTAAGAACATTCTGGGCGTCACAGCTTTTGAAAGCATGCTACATCTGCAAATGGAGTGCATCTCGGGAATTCTGGCGCACATTTTCAAATCTGACTTTTTTGCACCTGGACTGCTGCCCCAGGCTTATACATGCATTCCCTTTGTCCAAGTCACTGTTCTACGGCAGCAGAATGTCATGGTCCGGCAATGGCTTGAATAAACTAGAGACCATCGAGATCATGTGGTGTGGTGATCTCGTGGAGGTATTCCCTTTGGACGACACTGATGCCGAGCGTCACATAGAGCAGCAGCAGCCCATTACCGCATACTTCCCCAAGCTCAAGCATATCCATTTGCACGAACTCCCTTCACTACGGTGCATCTATGGGGTCAGGATGTCAGCGCCCAATCTTGAGACAGTCAAGATCAGGGGCTGCTGGAGCCTCAAGCGCCTCCCGATCGTCGACGGTGGCAATAAGGCTGTGGAGTGCGACTGCGAGGAGTGGTGGGAAAAGTTGCAGTGGGACCATCATCGCTCACACGCTAGGGGCTACAAACCCATCCACCCGCGACATTACAAGAAGAGTCTGCTTCGACGATCCGTGCTCAGGTGATCCCTTTTGCACATCATGCTGTTTATACAGTACAAATTGAATTCAAATATACGAAAAAATAAGTCATATCTAAAGTATCTTTGATTTTAAAATAAACCAACAACAAAATAAACGATGCTTGTATAATTTTTTGAATAAGATGAATGGTCAAACATTATGAAAGAAAGTCAACAATGAATAGTAATTTGAAATAGATGCTGTAGCTTTTATAAATTAAATGCTTGTCATATAGTAATAACAAGCGGTACTCCACCCATTTCAATTTATAAGTCATTCTAGTTGTATCCTAAGTCAAACTTCTCTTCTCTAACTTTGACCAAATTTATAGAAAATGAACAAATATCTACAACATCGAACTAGTTTCATTATTAGATACACCATGAAATACAATGTGTTTTGATAGTGTGTTTGTTTGAAATTGTAGATATTAATATATTTTCTATAAGTTTGACAAATTTGACATAGTACAGAGCTAAAACGACTTATACTTAATAATGGAGAAAGTAGCATTTTATGATCTTACTAATCATTCCGACACAGTACTGTGTTGTTTTGCTCACCGGAACTGATGATGATTCTTGCTCTCCTCTCCAACTCCTGCAGATGAGGTAATCCCCGGGCAGCTCTTCATTGGACCTCTATATGGTGTCTCTAGTTCCATCTCCTGCTGCTAATCTGCTTCCTCGTCTGCCTGATTGGTTTGTATGTGTGTGAGCACGACGACATGGTTTCATGTTTTTGCTCGCGTCCGTGTGGAGGGTTGTGGTCTGCCTCTGCTTGGGTGTATTGCTTTGCTTCGGTTTGTTTGGTTTGCTCGATGGACTGAGCCGTCTGTCCATCACTAATCACTATACCTCGTATTGTAAGTGTGTGTTGTCATGCCATCTTCTTGGATAATATGGTGTGATTCAGACAGTTCTACTGCACTGTCTGGAGCTGCAAGGAATAAAAGAAGAAGCATTCAGTCCAGCGGCTGGATTCCCTTCGTGCCCTCATGCTTGCTTGTTGATCAAATTGCTGCCCGCTTGTCTGTTGTGTCTGTGGTGTGCTCTGTATTTCTGTGGCGTGTGAGCTTTCAGGTGTGTGTGTAGAATGGAGTGGTCAATGTTGTTTGTTCCTGCACTTATATTTATAAATACATAAATAAATTCCCATGGTGTGTGTGATTCTATGCCCAGTACCAAAATTCATTTTCTGGGAGTAACAGAGAATTTATGTATTGTGGAGTCTAGTACTACCGTCAAATATGCTCTGTTCTGAAGTAACAGAGAATTTAAGTTCATAAAATGTTTTTGGCCATGTAGAAGATCGCCATAATCCAATCTTCCTGTGATGTTTATAAATTGTTTTTTCCCTTAGATTTGCACATCGATTGGTATTCGAACTACTAACCTAGATCGTCAGAGGAAAAAGAAGTTCCATCAATTCATCTGCAAGTTGCCTATAGATACCTGTTGGGCGATTTTTTAAGGAAAAAAAAAACCCTCAAGGGCCGCCGTTTTTACCTTTTGATCAGTGGTGATAGTAATGTCTGAAGAAAATTTTGGATTCGCAACGTAAAATTAGCGGCCTTTAAGAACCGTCGTAGTTGCTTAACACGGCTGTCAATGACGGCGGCGGCGTGCCGACGACAAGAAGACTTCCACGAAACTAGCAGCTGGGATCTGCAGTCGCGGCCCGTCCTGCAGCACATCTTCCGCCGCCAGCCCCCACAAACCCGGACTTCGCCGGCGCCACCCTTCCCCTCGAACCCCTGGCTCGCGCTGCCCTGCGACGCTGACGAGCGGATCCACCCCCGCCTTCCCGCACGGCAGCTTCCGCGGCAGCTCATTATAAGCGGTGCAACCATTCTTTCTTTCTTTTTCCAAAGATGGAAGGGTTTTCTTTTCTTTAGAAACAGGAGGGACATGTCCCTACTGGATACTCCTCTATTTTAAATTATAATACGTTTGATTTTTCTCTCAAAGTTTGACCGCTTGTTTTATTTAAATTTTTTTAATTTTTTAAATAAAACAAGCGGTCAAATTTATTATAAAAAAATCAAACGGCCTACATTTTGAAATAATATAACATACAAAAGTAAATACAAAAGAGTTATTTAAAAACGAAAGAGAGGCCAAACAGCAAGAAAAGCAACTAAACTACGTACACAGAACTAAATCATTGCTCCATGGGTTTGGCTTTGGCTTTGCTGTGGATTTATTAGAAGGTGAAAAAAAGAAAAAAAAATTGCAGCCACCCAAAACGCGAACGACAAGAAATCGCGACTAAACAGGAATGAAAGAAAGAAGGCCGACGCGAGCTGGCAAAAAGAGGACGGTCGCACCCCAACAGAAAAGGAAACGGGAAAACAGGAGCGAAAGAGCAACTAGAGAAGCCGTTGCAACCAAAATAACAAGACACTAAATCTGAAGTACTATGTAAATACCTCTACCCAGAATCAGGGTGGCAATCAACAATCCTCTAGCATGTACACTCAGAGGGGGTTCACGACTGCGATCAACTCGCATAGTTACTACAGTACACACTACTCTGCTATTTGCTGTTTCTAAGGCAATAGGACCTCAGCCCTTAGCTTCACGGGTCACCGGAGCAATACTTCTCAGGGTGCAGCCTCCTGACGCTTGGTGTCGACGGCTTCCTTCAGCTTCCTCCCAAGCGCGTAGGCGAGAGGCGGGGGCACAGCATTGCCGATCTGCCTGTGCTTGTTCTGGATGTTGCCCGCGAACTCATAGCTGTCAGGGAAGCCCTGCACGGTGAAGATTGGATCGGGTTAGTAAGAGGAAATCCAGAGCATCGGTCGTTTCTTTGCAGATCGAGATAGTAGAGCTGCTTACCTGAGACCGGGCACATTCACGGACCGTGATGATCCTGTCCTGTTCAGGGTGGAAGCACATGCCGACCTTGCCCATTGGCTGGGGATCTGTGACAGAAGTGGGGAAGTTGCCCTCCCAGTCCAGTCTCCCGTACAGCCCTTTCCACTGATTGTGCCTCTTGGCAGTGTTGGGCAGGCACCAAGGAATCAGGTCCGCCATCTGCCCGTTTGACAGCTTCACCTGTGAGTATAGCAAGAGAGTTAGATTCCATGGGCAGAGGGAAGGTATAGAGCATCAGAAACAGAGGGAATGGAACAAGAGTTTAGAACATTACCTTCTCGTCAGGCAGGTCATGCCAGTCACAGCCTGGCCGTTTCGGTATGTGCTGGCACCTTATGAGGTTCAACTCATTCATCTCCTTGGCTATGTGATCATTCAGTGCCACCATATTCCCTCTAATCTTCTTCTGGAACCAAGACACAGGCTCACCTCCATACTGCACAACATAACAGGGAGCTCATTTAGCATATAACTCGCCCAAAAAAAACAAAATGGATGGGCTGGAGCAGCAGTTACCTCAAGTGTGAGTTTGCTGGCACCATTTTCCACTTTAGGCAGATCCCCAATTGTATCTCTAACAGTTATCGCTCGGAAAGGCGCTCCACCAGCAGTGCTTCTGGCAGCTGCATAGTATTGTCCATCAGGCAGCGTTATCTTCAGCTCAGGGCTAGCAAACACATGCATCGGCTCTGGCCAATCAGGAAGAGTCTCTCCAGGTGCAGCAGCCCAAATGAAGGCCCTTTTCCTAGACTGAGCAACACCAAAAGCCCCCGCTTCTAGAATTCCAAACCGAACCTAACAAAATGACAAACAACTTATGAGTATACAGATTCAAATTGCCGCCAAATAATGTATGCTATAGGTCTAAGTAGATAATGAGTGAACAGAATAAACACCTGGTATCCCATCTCCAGAAGAGATGCAACTGCTAGTCGGAAGGTCTGCCCTTTGTTGAAAGAGACAAAGTTCCGCACATTTTCTAAAAGAAAGAATCTGGGTCGGAAATACTCTGCGAATGAGAGGAATGCTAGAATCATCTCACACTGAACTTTACTCCATGGGCTTTGGTTGAATCTATTCATCCCAGAAAATCCCTGGCAAGTGAAAAGGATAAACAATTCAAGTAACTGATCAACAAATGGAACAGGGGACTGATGATGTTCTGGCTTAGGTGTAGATAATAACAAACCTGACATGGAGGACCACCATTTATGAATTCTACTTCACCAGGTACTGGAAGGTTATTAATGTTCTCTTCAGCTAGTTTTGCTGCTTGTTCAGCAGCTTCAGAAGTTGAAATGCAATCATCAGTATCCCCACATTTATCCATAATTGCCCTGCATGATTGCAAAGAAGTATTGCTCCAGTTCAATAACAACAAAATAATAATAATGGCGTCAAACAATTTGCACTTACTTCAGAATCACATTGCAGTTATCTACAAACACCACAGCCTCTGGATGATTTTTGCTAAATGCTTCACCAGCAGGCTCCTCATATTCAATTGCCCATTTTGTAAAAGATACACCTACAGCATTGAACAATGAGGAAAAGATTTGTTTGAAGGTCATCATGTTCATGTTATACAACATTAGTGAGGTAATAATACGTACCAGCTTGCTGCAGCCCTTCTGATAAACCTCCACAGCCAGCAAAAATGTCAAGAGTTGCTAGACGGTTTTCTTTTGGCACATCAACCCATTTACCTGCATCTACTTGATCAGTCTCACAGATCTGCTTTCCTTTGTTCTTTTTCAAAGCACCAGTTGTCTTTTGCACCATGGACATGAACCTAACATTTGGAGGTAACTGCTCCAGATATGCAACACACATTCAGTTAACTTTCAAAACTGCCACTTACTGAATCAGAACAGCAACTTCAATACAACTAACCTGCTTGAGAGCTCCAGTGGCACGGTCATATATAAGTTCACAGAAAAATACATGTTCAAACATCACTGGAATGTCTGAATTTGGGAGATCATTCTTCTTTCTAACCTCACACTTTCCCTCTATCATATCCACAGGCACATCAATTATATCTTCGCTATAATAGACCTGAACCAAGCAAACAAAGGTTAACAAGAAAGAATACAAGAATGACCTTTCTCAGAGCTCTAGAATTTGTTCACACATGTCTGAGGACATAAAGTAGCAATGATGTCATGAATAAGATCAAAACATTTAAGAAATGGAAAAGGAAGCAGACCTCTCTGATGTCAGATGCATAAGCTTTGGCTGACGAAATGTCATCTGGTCTGTAAAATCTTCTAGCACTGATTTTTGTTGATACTGGATTGAGTTTTTTAGATCCAGCTCCTTCAGGGATAGCCAATATATGGCAAACTGCATAGGGCTTTAGGCCCACATTTCTGCCAGCCTTGAAGGTTGCACGATCATCATCTTGGGAGAAAAAATCAGGTCTTACGTATAAAAAGTCATTGACATTATATGTAACCTTTCCATAGATGAAGCTGGTCTTTGAGAGTACTTTCAATTCATCAGAGTCTGGCTCTATGTGATCACAAGAGCTACATACACCACTACCAAGACCCATTTTATCACGGGGAAGGGAGAAGAAGGCACCCTTCTCAGGCCAGTATAAGCTTTTGCAAAAATACTGCATTGGCAGGCCCTTTTTCTTCCTCTCTTCTGCTTTGGTCTGCTCAACTTTATCAGCTTCAGAATTCTCTTTTCTATACTTGTGACCCCAAGGCCTTGATTGGATATCAACAGCCACCAACTCCTTGATGTCATCTAATTTGAATTGTAAACAATCGTTAGTTAAGAAAACCTCCCTCTCATTTGCAGCATTGCCAAGAATCGTCTGTGAACCTTTTTGCAGCGTCCTTCCATGAACCATTTTTGCACCACTAGCTTTCTGGAACATATACTCAACAAAACACATGACTGTTTCTCCTGAATCATCTTCTAGTGCGACTGTTCCTCCAACAGCTATTCTGAGTTCTCGAACATAAGCACATTTGTATAGAGTTTCTCCAGATGATGTTAACTTTGTATGCCTCCTCTGTTCCATCTTCAATAAAAGACCACTGACAAATGCACTGCGACGAATAGTCTCATCTGGAAAATCTGCAAACTGCTGGAGTATTATCTGTCCGTGCACCACAATATACCTCTCAACTAGTGCAATGTTTGACGATATAAATGCAGGATTCCCTTTGTCAAATTCAGCTACTTTCTTTATGACATCAGCAAAAGAAAGCTTGGAAGCACGACTTTGATCTTTTAACAGGGTGATAATGCTAACAGCAAGCCTTGCTGTTTTCAATACAGGCTCACACCATGGAGCATATTGCTTAGTCGGTTGGCGCAGCTTGTACCTGCAATCACAAGTCAAATATAGGTTTTAATGGAGTATAGTTGAAAAGGAACCAAAAGCTATGCCCAGATGGTAGAATTGATTCAGTGACGCAACCGATAATTCAGTTTGATAGCATAATGAAAAAGAGTGCTGAAAGAAAGTAAGCTGAGGTACTTACCAGGCCACATCAGTCCGAATGGTTATACAAATCATTGAGCCACCAAATTCTATAAGCCATTCTTTGATTGGGCTTAAATAAATAGGGACTCCTGCATCTGATTGATCAGCTTTGCTGGAGGAAGAAGACGACTTTGCAGACTCAGCTGTGGAACAACAACTGCCATCATCCTCTCTCATGAAACCAGACCCAAAGACAACTACATCATTTTCTGCTCCTGATTTCATAGGGATTAATTCCAAAGATATAAGCCTGGAATCTGCATTATACAGAGCCCAGTTGTTGAGTATCCTCACTGGCACATCAGCAGAAAATATGCTGTCATCACTATCAAATATGTATTCATCCATCTCTTGGTTAGCTGGCTTATAATATGCAGGAAGAGGATAGTCATTGGCGATCTCAGCTTCACTAATTTTGATATAGACATTTTTCTGGGATGGTGTTCCACGTCTACCCCTCTGTTTCTTCATCATTTTCCATTCTTCTTCTTGTTGTAGTAACCTAGCTAATTTTGCATCATCATCTTCTGTTACGTCTTCACTCTCCATGTCCTTAATTTTCAGACTTGCATTCGAGACATTAGATGGCATTTTGGTCAATTCCACCCTAGATTTGCACTGGTCTCTAAGAGCAAGAAGAACTGGCAGGGTAGCAAACTTTTCATCATCATTGCCTGAGGTCTGATCCAATCCAACAAGTTGATTGTATACAAATTCCCCAATGGAAATCACCAAATCTTTGCTCATGGTTCCACTATATCCTTTCATGGCATTAATTGAACGAACGACACTGGCAAGTAACTCATCCAGACTCTGTTCAGGATTCCCACCAGCTGATCTTGTAAGCTTTTTGAAAACTTCAACACACACCTGAGCCTTTTCATAGAAGTGGTCAAAGTAAGATTTGTAATTGCTTGCTGGTTTCACACATTCATAGTCAGCAACATCTGTTGACACCCAGACTACAGCAGTACCTTCATCATAACCAGAAATATTCCAGTCTTCAATTCGCCCAAATCCTTCACAGCGTACTCCCCTTTCACGCTCTTTTTCTAGATCATCATCCATGGGCATGATAAGGGCTGTTATGAAAAAGTCATCAATTTCTGACATTTCAAAGGGTTGTAGATTCCCTTCTGCATCATGCAAGATGAAATCAATCAACTTCCGGCAAGGTGGTGGATCTTCTGGTCCAAGTTTTGTCAGATTAACAGCATCTATTTCTTCCTCCTCCATCCGATTTTTCTTGACCTTGACAACAGATGTCTTTTCAGATAAGCGTATAGATTTCTCTTTGAAATCAGAACAGGCTGCTGCTCTCCTTGGTCTCTTGCGAGTAACATGCCCATCACCATTTTCAACTCCATGATGCACCTCTGTGGTTCCATCCTGAGATCCATTCTCCAGTTTGCTGTTTTCAATGGATTCCTCTTCCTTCTTTTGTGGCTTTGCTCTGCACCTTCTTGTTCCTGAAAATTTGTTGTTCAGCATATCAATCAACTAGATAGCGAAAAGAAGTTACAATAGGAGTACTAAACACTTTGAGAATAAAGAATGCAAGCGATGCAGTGCAATGAGAATTTGTGTTAGTACTCAGGACACAGAGATGCAGCACACAGGCAAACACAAATTCAACCAGAAACGGAAGGTTTGAGTAACTGACTAGATTTAAGAAACAGAATAAATGTTCACCAAACATAAAACGGATATAAATGATTGCTATTAGTAACTACAAAAATATAGGGTATAGAAAGTAAAAGTGCAGGCAAAAAAGAAAATATTTAAGACCAAAGACCATTTAAGAACGAATCTATAAATTTCTTTAATTTTTTCCGATATAATTGTTGGTGCGAAATTCCGCTTCGAATAGCACTTCCTTTCCCAATCTAAAACTACATGATTCACGATATTACATCAGTTGATATTCAGCCCAATCCAACTAGAAAAAAGTATATACATTTTTATAAATATCAAGGAATACCACACAAAGCCTCCGTAGTCCGTACTCAATCTACCAATCAAAACCCACAAAAAAGAAATATATACGCCACAACAAATGGTTTGCATCTTAGTTAACAAACTCAGCATATCCCTGTGTTTATGATAAGAACTGTTAGGCTTCGGTGATGTGTGATAACCAGTGTTACCTGGATACACATGTCCTAATCCTTTCCCCGAGTTAGAAACATGTCACTGTACTGAATTCCAAGATCTCCCTTGTTCCCCCAAAAATTGCCAGTGTCCATGTAGCACTGGTGACAACTGGCTGCTAAGTACTTGACAACTCTTAACGGTAATGCCAAGTGCCAGTTGATGCCAGTTGATACTAGAGAGAGAGACTTGAGGCAGACTATATTAGGGGACAGGAATGACGGCATTTCCAACATGGATCGAGAATTGCACATACCAGAGGCGCGTGGTGCAGTTTGAACAAAGGACATGGGAGGCATGGTTCCACAAGCTTGCATGGTAGCCATGCATCCCAACCTGTCTGATAGGGAAGAATATGCTCGCAGGGCTTGTTTTTTTGAGTATTCGTGCGTGTGAAACTTAAAATGCAACAGGTACCGGCTTTTGTGTGGCAAGGCAGGAGAGCGAGGCGGAGAAGAATCTTGGAACCATAGGGAAGAAGAAATGCCATGGATCAAGGTGATCAGAAGATGCCTGCCTAAAAGTTTCATGACATCAACGATGCCAATGTTCATTAGAACACAGCCACAGCAGAGGATTAACCTCTAGTGCAAGAGAAGGAGGCGGTATGTGGCTATGTGCTGCCAGGCTGTATGGTAGAAGACAAGGGCTATCAACAAGGGTGAAATTAAAATGATTTTCAAACTCTACGTGTTTGCACATGTGGTTGAATTACCATGCTAACAATGATGGCTGCGCTCACCAATGCCATTATCGCAATAACACTTCAAAGCTTGTTATCGCCTCCTGCCGCACATAGAATGGTCACGGTTGCTTGATCTAGTCAAGTAAAATAAGACAAGCGAAACAGGGAGATTTCGAGTGACACGGACACCTCAGCCGCCCATTTCACTACCACTAACATGACAATGCAGAGGCAAAAGATTAAGAAGTAAAAGGCCTGCCATATAAAGCCCAATCTAACACTACATATGCAAACCACATCCAGCTCCACAAAGGTGAAATTAAAATGATGTTCAAACTTTGGCACAGCAGGTGCAACACATCAGATTATGCGAATCAAGGGTGCATTTTGGACTTCCATGAAATTAGAGTAAACAACCGAGAATAAAATAGTACATATTACAGTGCATTCCTCAAAATATTGAGAGAACCAAGTCATGCCATACACTTAAACATTAATAGTATGAACATTGAAGCCGTCTAAAACAAGTAAACTAGGTAATTAAGAACAAGACCTGTGGTAACAGGAGATCGCGGAGTTTTCACCATGTCTCCCTGTAAAATTTTAGCATCAGTTAGCCATGACAAGAATTAACAAATAAATGAAGGAAACCCACCAGTAGCTCGGATATTAAGGAAATATTGTGAAATGACCCAATAAGCAAGACAAGTTATAAAGATGAAACAAATGTGGTGTAAAATGGTTCGACCAGGTAGAGTCCAAGAGTTGGGTTTATGTTTCAGCATATGAGACCAAAAAGTGTTTGTGTTTAGAATGGCATGCGACAAATATCTGAATACAGTGCAAGCTGCAGTTTTCACTGAATCAAGTAGCATATTGTACTAATAGAGTCCATAAAGGTTTAAGCTATAAGGTCAATACTTCCTTTTGCATAAGCATGAACATAATTCAAGCACGCTAGGTAGCTATAACATATATTATGCTCCAGATCAAACTAAGTACACCTAACTGCTTCAAATGGGACTATAACAGATCATACAACAGATTGTTGTCAAGTCATTCTCAGCGTGAAGAAGAGGGACACACTCAATATTAACAGAAGAGCTTGCCCTAAGAAACAGATGCAACTCACCCTCTGCTCTTCACCCTAAGCTGTGTATCAGCACAAGAATAATCACTTACTAACAGCCATTATCTAAATCAAAGAATAGAAAGAAATATAACATGATAGGTTTACTGCCAAGATAGAAATTATACGACCACGAAAGTAGCATACAACTATTGTATCTCCATTTGGTATATTTCATGCCCAAGGCAAGTAGGCAAGTGACTTACAAAAAAAGTAAGAATAAAAATCAATCTAATCACAGAACTGGGAAATTACAACAGAACACAATATAGTCGCATTAGGTTATCTATTTGATATGGCAATATTACTCAATAGCCAACAGTGAGCAGCACAAATCACAAGCCTGAGCAGCCTCAAACAACGAACAAGCTACTAAAACTTCGGTTTAATTCTATAATGAGGGACCTCTAAAGTAACATATCACAGATGAAGTGGTCCGTTGTAAACATTGATCTAACGAAAGCAAATAAAGCACTTACAGAGAGTTCATTTCATTGTTGGCAAACCCAAATTCACAACATCTAAACAGCAAGACAACAATCACTGAAATAGCTCAGAAGCTTGAAGAGATGGGGAGCGAAATGAACATATACCAGGGAGAATGAAGAACAAAATCACCGGCTGCAGGCAACTAGTGGCGGGATATTTGGACCGCAGGCAATTGTTGGGGGAGAACAGCAATCTCACGTGCAGATCCGCTGCACCTGCATCACAGTAACATTAAAGAATATCAGAAGCTGTACAGCAGTAAATGGGGAAAATATCTACTTAAGCGGCCACTAGGAGCTGACAAATAAGGTGAAAGCGACACGACAATATTACCAAAGTAGACGGCATGGGCAAAAGGTTAATCAATTCAGAACTGAATCATGACCCCTAAACCTCCACTCAACCACTCCAAAATATCTCTCCGAACAATATCCTAAAGCTCCCCGGAGAATATACCTTATACAAAAGGAAACGACTATACAGAACTACAGATGACAGCCTATGGTTGTGCGTGGTGGTAGCAGCGGACTACGCAGAATTAAGACTTAAGAACCTGTAGCAACCCCAAATCTGCAGAGTTAAGTGCACCAAAGCAACCCCAAACTACCACCACGAAACCTCCACTCAACCACCCCAAAAGATCTCTCCAAACAATCTCCTAAACCGCCATACGGAGCTAACAAAATACAAGGGGGAAAAGGACTACAGAGTCACAGATTGCTAGTGGCGGCTGTGAGCTTCACAAACTTAAGCACACTGCAACAATCATGAATCTGCGGCTGCCGCGCGCAGGAACACCAATATAAACCTCCAGAGCTCACGGCCTCGCAACCAGGAGCAATTATTTGAGATGCAGGCGGGAAAAAAAAACTGGACCAAAAATAGTCGGAATGGGGACAGGCACGACTCCCGAGGCAACAGGCGCGATAACCTGGCTCCACTATGTGTATTAACTCATCACTAGCAGTAACGGAAAGGGGAAAGCGGAGCAAACGATGCGATTCGGATCGCTAATCCAGCCCCAAATCTCGCAGCATTCTAAAATCCCCCCGCGAATCGAACCACCAAGGCACGAAATCCGGCACTACAGCACAAAATTCATGCTAAATCGCACCAGCGCCGCGAGAAATTCGACCCTAAACACGAAGCTGAGGAACACGGACCATCCAAGCAGTAGTGCGACGGAACTCCACAGGCCGATTCCCCCGAATCCCCTCCCAAATCGCCCCCTGCCTCGAGCAGCAGCACCGCCAAAGGGGGCAAATCCGAAAAACTAATCCTCCGAAACGGCTAAATCCTCCCAAACTCGAGCGGCGGCAGCGGCGGGGCTCGCCGGCGAGACCACACGAATCCCTCCTCGAAACCCCCAAAAACCCAATCCAGCCGACGGCCACCGGAGCGCGCCGCCGAGAGCCCCGACCAAACAGCCACGCGGGAATGAATCCAACCGGCAGAGGAGGAGGCGCGGGGACTTACCGACGCGGCGGCGCCCTCGCCGGCGGCGGCGGCGGGGCGAGGCGCGGCACGGGAGGGGGTCACGCGCGCGGCTACGGGGGGGCGGAGCGACGCGACAAGCCGGCGGGCGGAAAGGGGCGGAACCGGGGGAGCGTTTTGGGCGCGGGGACTTTATAGGCCGCCGCACTAGGGTAGCGCCGCCGGCGCACTAGGGTAGCGCCGCCGCCAGCCTCCAAGATTGGAAAGGGGGAGGGAATGGCCAGAATGGAAGGAATAGAGATGAAAAATGGAAGGGAACATATATGGCGGGCGAAATTGGCGCGATGGAGGATTTGTGGCGCCAATTCGCGCGCCGCGCGGGAGGGAGAGCATGCGCTGCGCGGGAGGAGCAAGAGCGCGCCGCGCGGGAGACGGGCGGCGCACTGGATCTCCTCGGCGGCGCTGATGAAACGCGAATGGCCTCAGTAGGGTGTCGTGGAGGTTACCGATGTCTTGGTAATCGGTGAGCAGCGGTGTCGTGGTGATGAAACGGTTCCAATCTCTTTCTTCATAAATACAGTGCCATGTCATCAAAATTGCCTACATGGCACCATATTTATTGCCCATGAAACCCTTGTTGAGACTGGCCTTATCATCTCTACTGCACGTAACGCCAACGTACATAAAAGCTTCAGTCTCACATGCGACCCCGGTAGCATTAACTATGGTAACCATCAATCTCTACCCCACTTGCCACCAATGTGCATACAAGATAGTCTTGCACGTGGCCCAATAATATTTGTGGGACCCGACATATCTATCGTGTATGCTTCGAGGCTCTAACAGCATTAAGTCTTTCACAATTCTCTGAGTTTATTTATTCTCTCACTTTCACGACAGCCGATGATGTTACATTAAAGACACTCTTACGTATGGTTCGCTTTTGTGGGTTGGTGTATGATTATTTTTAGAGCGGCGTTACCCCAGCTCTCACGCATTGACTAGCTTTTAGTTTTGGTCATGGGTTTAACATGGAAATGTGGTTTTGCATTTATTTAATTTTTGTTCACTATAATTTCTACTTATTCTAATAATATAATAAAGAGTAAAGTCCATTTTATCCCCATGACCTTGACACCAAATCTGAAACCCCCCTGAACTCGAAAACGGGATGTTATACACCCCCAGTTAATCACAATATCCATTGAACTCATTGATTGTTTTGCTTAACCGTGACCAATGCACCTTAAGTTGGTTAATATCCCTCCTACGATCTGCCATGTTCCTATTGTACTCTTCAGTGATTTGTTTCCAGAATGATTCACCTTTCTTGTCATTCCCATGAATAGGATCTTTAGATGTGTTCAGCCAAGCACTTGCCTTAAAAAAAAGAAAATGGTGATTACAACCACTTAACCCATATTATCACTAAATAATGAAATATGCCATGTGCTTACCAGTGCAATTTCCTCTTTATGTGACCAATATCTTTTCTTCACTGTTTTGTTTGCCTCGGCATTATCATCATCATCAATGTTAATACTCATATTTGGAGTCTTGTTACCAATACTCACTGGTGTTGTTGCTGGAGATGCCGGGCTGAAGTTATTTGTAGAACCAACAAGTAGCAGAATACTTCCTTTTGCATAAGCATGAACATAATTCAAGCACGCTAGGTAGCTATAACATATATTATGCTCCAGATCAAACTAAGTACACCTAACTGCTTCAAATGGGACTATAACAGATCATACAACAGATTGTTGTCAAGTCATTCTCAGCGTGAAGAAGAGGGACACACTCAATATTAACAGAAGAGCTTGCCCTAAGAAACAGATGCAACTCACCCTCTGCTCTTCACCCTAAGCTGTGTATCAGCACAAGAATAATCACTTACTAACAGCCATTATCTAAATCAAAGAATAGAAAGAAATATAACATGATAGGTTTACTGCCAAGATAGAAATTATACGACCACGAAAGTAGCATACAACTATTGTATCTCCATTTGGTATATTTCATGCCCAAGGCAAGTAGGCAAGTGACTTACAAAAAAAGTAAGAATAAAAATCAATCTAATCACAGAACTGGGAAATTACAACAGAACACAATATAGTCGCATTAGGTTATCTATTTGATATGGCAATATTACTCAATAGCCAACAGTGAGCAGCACAAATCACAAGCCTGAGCAGCCTCAAACAACGAACAAGCTACTAAAACTTCGGTTTAATTCTATAATGAGGGACCTCTAAAGTAACATATCACAGATGAAGTGGTCCGTTGTAAACATTGATCTAACAAAAGCAAATAAAGCACTTACAGAGAGTTCATTTCATTGTTGGCAAACCCAAATTCACATCATCTAAACAGCACGACAACAATCGCTGAAATAGCTCAGAAGCTTGAAGAGATGGGGAGCGAAATGAAAAAAATACCAGGGAGAATGAAGAACAAAATCACCGGCTGCAAGCAACCAGTGGTGGGATAATTGGGCCGCAGGCGATTGTTGGGGGAGAACAGCAATCCCACCGCTGCTCCTGCATCACAGTAACATTAAAGAATATCAGAAGCTGTATAGCAGTAAATGGGGAAAATATCTACTTAAGCGGCCACTAGGAGCTGACAAATAAGGTGAAAGCGACACAACACTATTACCAAAGTAGACGGCATGGGCAAAAGGTTAATCAATTCAGAACTGAATCATGACCCCTAAACCTCCACTCAACCACTCCAAAATATCTCTCCGAACAATATCCTAAAGCTCCCCGGAGAATATACCTTATACAAAAGGAAACGACTATACAGAACTACAGATGACAGCCTATGGTTGTGCGTGGTGGTAGCAGCGGACTACGCAGAATTAAGACTTAAGAACCTGTAGCAACCCCAAATCTGCAGAGTTAAGTGCACCAAAGCAACCCCAAACTACCACCACGAAACCTCCACTCAACCACCCCAAAAGATCTCTCCAAACAATCTCCTAAACCGCCATACGGAGCTAACAAAATACAAGGGGGAAAAGGACTACAGAGTCACAGATTGCTAGTGGCGGCTGTGAGCTTCACAAACTTAAGCACACTGCAACAACCATGAATCTGCAGCTCCCGCGCCCAGGAACACCAATATAAACCTCCAGAGCTCACAGCCTCACAACCAGGAGCAACTATGTGAGATGCAGGCGGAAAAAATCTGGACCAAAAATAGTCGGAATGGGGACAGGCACGACTCCCGAGGCAACAGGCGCGATAACCTGGCTCCACTATGTGTATTAACTCATCACTAGCAGTAACGGAAAGGGGAAAGCGGAGCAAACGATGCGATTCGGATCGCTAATCCAGCCCCAAATCTCGCAGCATTCTAAAATCCCCCCGCGAATCGAACCACCAAGGCACGAAATCCGGCACTACAGCACAAAATCCATGCTAAATCGCACCAGCGCCGCGAGAAATTCGACCCTAAACACGAAGCTGAGGAACACGGACCATCCAAGCAGTAGTGCGACGGAACTCCACAGGCCGATTCCCCCGAATCCCCTCCCAAATCGCCCCCTGCCTCGAGCAGCAGCACCGCCAAAGGGGGCAAATCCGAAAAACTAATCCTCCGAAACGGCTAAATCCTCCCAAACTCGAGCGGCGGCAGCGGCGGGGCTCGCCGGCGAGACCACACGAATCCCTCCTCGAAACCCCCAAAAACCCAATCCAGCCGACGGCCACCGGAGCGCGCCGCCGAGAGCCCCGACCAAACAACCACGCGGGAATGAATCCAACCGGGAGAGGAGGAGGAGGCGCCGGGACTTACCGACGCGGCGGCGCCCTCGCCGGCGCGGGGATTTTATAGCGCGCTCCCGTCAGCACCCCCGGTTTGGGGGTCTCGGGTTTCGGCTGGCTGTGGCCGCGGCGGCGAGGCGCGGAGCACGTGGAGAGGCGCGGCTGGGCGGAGGCTTTTGGCGGGAAGACGGGCGCCCGGCTCCGAAATCCCGAAATTTTCCCGTTCCCACGGGCGCGCTGGGCCAAGCAGGCAGAGGGCCCTTGCGCTCTGGTTGCCAAAAGATACGAGGGAGGATGGGTGGTTTTTTGGAAAGGAATTAATTGATGCCTTGTTTGGGTTCGCCGGTTAAGATCTCGTTCCAGATTTATCTTTTTTTTTCAAATTTCGTATGTTAGGGGGGCAACGTATCCTATGCAAACCAGCTTCATTCGCAAACTATGCAAACTTCCATCACAGTCACTGGATCTTCATCCGATAACCACATAGAGAGGTGAAAAATTTTAACATTTAAACCCTTCCATCATTAGTTTTTCTAATCATAATTTGTCTAAAAACCCCGTTATGGGAACGCCGCGCCGCATCCCCGCGACGGCGTCGGAGAACACCCGCCGGATCACCGTCTTCCTCGGGTGGGCGCCCTTGATCCCGGCGCTGTGGATCTCGGTGGTGATGGCTCTGTGCATCATCTCCATGGTCTGGTCTGGTTCTGCCAGTAGAGGATCTCCTGGGCGGGGCTCACCGGCGCGGATCTAGCTTGCGGGCGACCTTGAGGGTGATCTCCATGGGCACGAGGTTGCCGGCGCCCGGGTCGCGTACGACGGCCAGCCGTAGGAGGAGCCGATGAAGTACTGGTTCTCGAGGTAGACGAAGCGCTTCGCAGACCGCATCGTGGATGCTCCGCTCCACCGCTAGATTCTTGTCGCACACCAGGTGGTGCTTTATCTGCCATTAATTAATGATCGATTCGGCTTTGAGCTTTGAGCTGTGTGTGGAATTGGAACGATGACCTTGAATGGAGAAGGGGTTAGGAATGGCCAGAGCCGGACGTACCACCTCTGATTTCTCTCATCGACGTGGGAATCTCTTCACGGACCGGCATCCACCGACCGGAAAACCTGGGCGTACCAGCGATCGGGGTGGTCCTTCGGCAAGACGTGCAGGGCCGGTTGGTCGTCGTCCTCCTCGGCTGTCGCAGAGGTTGAGGCCGCCAAGGAAGGCGTTGATCCGCGGGTGTTCTCTGACGCCGCCGGTCATGGTGGAAGCGGCGTGCGGCGTTCCCCTCTGTTTCTGACACGTCAAGAGGGGGTTTTTAAATAAATTATGGTTAGAAAAGTTAATAGTGGGAGGATTTAAGTGTTAAAATTTTCCATTCTCTATATGGTCATTGGATGGAGATCCAGCCACTGTGGTGGGAGTTTGCATAGTTTGCACCCGAAGCTAGTTTGCATAGGATACGCTGCCATGTTAGGGGGGGCGATTACATCTTGTTGTCAGATTCTCGGGTCTTTTGACATATTTTTCTTTTTTCGAGAAATAAGAAACTCACTCCCTAATCTATTTCACCAAGAATCACGTGTTGAGTATGCTTGAGAGCCGTTTTCCAATCGAATTTCTACCATATGCCACGCGACCTATCATCTCTAATATGTGTAACGTCAACCTACATAAAAGCTTTTTAGTCTCACATGCGACCCGATAGCATTAACTATGATAACCATCAATTTCTACCCCACTTCTCACAATATGCATACAGGAGATAGTCTCTCGCTTGGCCCAATAATATTTGTGGGACCCAACGTATCTACTGCAATGATGCTTCGAGGCTCTAATAGCATTAAGTCTTTCACGATTCTCCATATTGAGATTGAACGTTTTTAGTTCCCTCGTCAAATCACCAAACTTCTCAAAATTCTCTCTTCAAACATCATTATTCGCCTATCACATCAAATCTCTCTCATCGTGTATGGAACACTAAACGTGGGTAAATAAAAAAACTAAGTACATGGTTTTGATGTACACGACGAGACGAATCTTTGAGCCTACTTAGGTCATGATAGGACAATATTTACCACAAACAAACGAAAAATGCTACAGTGCGCTGCAGTGTTAGATGTGATATTTTTCACCCAACTTTCCCTTCCTCCTTTTGGACTAAACACACCCATTTATTTATTCTCACACTTTCACGCCAGCCGAACGATGTCACATGAAAGACACTCTTAGACTGTCTCCAACAACCCACCTATCATGTGACCCAAACCCATATATGGATCTTACACAGTGAATATAGGTACAAAATGAGCCTCCAACAAATGACCCAAACTGAAGACCCATTTTAGGTCCGTGGGGATTGGCAACCCAAAAATAGCTCGCTCTTTCTCCTCGACCCATCTTTCTCACCCGTCCGCGCCACTGCCCCACCTCCGCGGCCATCCACGAGGCTGTAGGACGGCGCCGCCGCGGCCGGCATCTCGTCGAGCGCCCAGCGCAGGTCCCCGACGTACACCACCAACCCACCGCCTCCACCGCCGCGCTGGAGGGCGGAGCTCCGACGACCCTGCTTCCGGGAGAAGTGCGGAGAGATGGCGGCGGCGGCAGGCCGGGGAGACGGCCGCCGGTGGCTCGCGCGGAGAGGGAGGGGCGGAGTGGATGAGATTTGGGTTGGCTGTTGGAGTAGATGATATTTAGGTGGTGACTCTTTTTACTGTATAGGACTCATATGGTGAAATGGGTATTGGATTTGGGTCTTTGTTGTTGGAGATAGTCTTATGTATGGTTTGTTTTTTGGGTTGGTGTATGATTATTTTAGAGTGGCGTTACCCTAACTTTGCGTGTCGACTTGCTTTCAGTTTTGGTCATGGCATTTAACGCGGGAACGTGGTTTTGCATTTATTTATTTTTTGTTCGCTATAATTTCTACTTACTCTAATAATATAATAAAACTTATCATAAAATTTGTCTGTTTTAAAGGGTTTTATATTGGACGGTTGGGTGTTTCAAAGACCCAGCACACACTATGATTTTATCAAGATGTAACGGTTCATGTATTTTCTTCCAAATAATTTCTTTTTCTTCCCAACACCATCTTCCTTTGGCAATTACTAGGAGGTTTATATCTTCTTTTTCCATGCCACCAGCACGCTAACCCGGTTCTGCCAAATTATGACAACTATGTCCATCGTCATGTCAATGCCACCAAGCCCATGTTTAGTTCCCGAATTCGGCCGGCTGAATTGGGACTGCGTGTGTCACATCGCAATACGCACTGTAGCATTTCGTTTATATGTGTGAAAAATTGTCTAAAAATTGATTAATTAGACTCAAAATGTCCGTCTCGCAGAGTACAGTAAAACTATGCAGTTAGTTTTTGATTTCATTTACATTTAGTACTCCATGAATTCTATAATATTTTGATGTGATGGGAATGTTCTTTTTGTATAGTGAACTTTGGAGGTAGAATTTAGGATATAAACAAGGCCCAAGCCTACCATTAGTACCTTCCTTTATAATTACCGATCTCTAGTCAACATCATATCTCAAACACTGAATCCCTAACCTTTATCCTTACTGAACCCCTGCACCAAGATGACCTAGCTTGCATTAGGTGAAAATTTGACTAATAAAAATTAGAGCGCTTCAAGGTGCGTTTAAACACTTGAATGTTGTTTAATTTTTCCACTTTTTAAAGGTTTTCTTAATGAGAATATACTTTCAACACTTTACATGCACTGTTTCTTTGTTTTTCTATTATTGGCGGAACATTCCAAATTATACCATATATTTTATGGGAGATTCCCTGTTTATTCCCTATTGCTATAGTATCCCGGTATGGCCGTTAATGAGTGAAAGCATCCTTGGTGATAAATTGAACAAATTACCACAAGTAGGCCCTACCAAAATGAACGTAACTTCAAGTTAGTTTGTAAAAACACATAAGTGGTATCTAAAGAAGATTGCAGAAATGTGTATTTTCCTCGGTTGAACAAAAAAAAGAATGCACGTTTAATAAATCCGTCATGTCAAGAGAATATATGAAAGCCGTACGAAGCATCCAAAATGAAAATATGTCATCAGACGTGTTCTTGAGCTCCCTGATATTCTCTCAAGGAGCATGGATGAGTGGAGTTGTGGAGGTGGATGTCGTGTCCCGAAGGATATCATGACCAGAGTACTAGTACGGGTATTGCGTTAGCACCAGATTACGTTGGAGCAGCATTCAAGGACATTGGACCTTTGTCATAAGGTATTGGGGCCCACCCGACAGCCTCCTGCAGTCTTTAACCCTAAAGCACTTACCTAGTTCATGTTAGGCTCAACAAATGGTTCATTACCATGGCTGTATATTGAAAGCATCAATAATAATAATAATATCAATAATAATAATAATAATAATAATAATAATAATAATAATAATAATAATAGTAATAATAATAATAATAAGAAGAAGAAGTTTGAGTGTCGGTGGGTATATAACTATATATAAGTGTTTATATTTGTATTGTGTTTTGTTGCTGTTGTTAATGTATCAGGAGGTAATAATAGTAGTAATAGAGTAACAATGATAGCAATAGTGGTGAAAACATTTTAATTGCTAATAAAATTATATTGATTCATTTGTTTAACAAAAGATATAGACAGAGTGAAAGGGCCTATAACCTAATGATAGAGAACCTGAGGAGCACCCAGCAGACTCAAATTCGACTCTATGTGAGAGTGAATAATTAGGTTTGAAATAAAAAAATATAAAAGAATAGGTAGAGGCTCCCCCCGATTTCGATAAAAAAAATATAGACATCGGTTTCAATCAATCATCTTCTTACTTAGTATTTTCTATAATAACAATTGTGCGGCGCGAAATCACGTACGGACCGAGTTTCGCGCCGCGAAGCAGGGGGCAGATGGCGGGTTTGGCGCTCGGCTCCCGCTCTTTTTGCCCGATTCGCTTGCCCAGGGCCAGGAGACGGGGTCCCCTGCACTCCTGCAGCAGGGATTCTTTGTGATGGCCGGCCGGCATGGAGTCAAGGCAAGTTTGGGTGCAACCTGTGAAAAAGAAATAAAAAACATTGAGTAAGAGGATAGATCGAGTACAAGATGGCATACGTAAGCTTGTAACTGGACGCTCGTGTAATTCTGAGCGAAATGGGCCCAAGGATTATGAGCATCGGCGGTAGGCTCAACAAACAGCCCAGTGTAATTCTGAGCGAAATGGGCCCAAGGATTATGCGCATCGGTGGTAGGCTCAACAAACAGCCCAGTTCTTCGTGGCCAGGTAGCGTGTGTGTGTCAGAGAAACCCAAATAACATGTTTTCTATCGTACCCGTAGCAACGGATCGAAGGGCTTGCTTGGTTGGATACTAAAATTTTAGCATGCCAAGATTTTAGCATGCCAACTATTTGGCTGCTATTTGGATTACTACCAAAATTTGGCACTGTCTCACGTTGAGGCTACCAAAGTGTTGGCTAGTTTTCTACCTAGATTTTGGCTTACCAAAATTTTGGCAAGCCCAAACTTTGGAAGCGAACCAAGCAGGCTCGAAGTCTCAGGTTTAACCTACGTCCATAGGTCAGTGGCAAGTGCGAAGATTTCTGAAAACAGCGTGCTACACCACACATCATAAACAAGTTTTAGCTGTCAGCAACGAAAAGTTGCCAGTAAAAAATTCAGCGCCCCAACCTGGAAGATTTACAACTTTTGACAACACAGTTCTCATAAAGAAACTTTGACTCTACGGTTTACAAGAAGCATTTCAGATTGGTTACAAGGAAGTTGCTTGGATATGGACTGCATTTCTTGCAAACCAAGTTCATAGCCGTTGCCATCAGATAATTGTAGAACTGTCAGTCAACTCATACATGGTCCATCTGACAATATGAAAAAACAAAACAGTGACTGCAAAATTCAATTTGAAAACTAACGACTCCAAAGGAATATAGACGCACAATATACAATAATATCATTAAGTACCCGAAAGCTACCAAAATTCTCAAAATTGTACATGGTGATCACTAACTCAAAATTTCCATTCCTGGTCACCAGGTGTGTGCGGTCACCAGGTGTGTGCGTGCGCGCATTTCATTCTTCAATGTGTGAAGCATGGTGGACAGATATCAGCCATGTGCCATCAACTTTCTCAAAGATGTTGGTGGCGATTTGCTTTCCCCAAGTTCTTCCTTTGTTTTTCACCACCTCCAAGCATGTGACATAACCGAGGTTGCCACGGATGTGAACCTCTACGTTCTTGAGATCAATACTCAGTGGAAACTCATAATCTGCATTGCAAACCATCTCCCAGCTTTGCATGACCACATCATAACCGGATATCCGACCTGCAGCAGGGTGTATTACATACACATGGTCACCCTTAGCCCAGATAGAATACATCGCAGCAATATCTCCATTCTTGAAGGCATTGTAGAACCGTCCATTTGCTGCGAGGAGTGAAGCTTCAGCATCCTCATGGAGGATACGTAGATCATCCCGGATCTTTGCTGCACCGGCATAATCTTCTTCCTCAATGGCTCTGTCCAAATTAGACTGAAGAGTTTCTTCATCAACCAACATATCCTCAGTTTTTGGATATCCATCAGACTCCCCACTTTTAACATGGACAATTTTGCATCTTCTCAAATTGGAATATGCAATTTGAATCCCTGCACTGAAAATGACATGTTAGGCATTTTAGAACAGCATATGATTCTGCGGTTATTGTGGGAAGTGTATTGCAATCACAATCATGCAAATTCCACTCCTGACCCTTTCTGCTATTGCTAGGTTCATAGTTCAGCAGATAATTAAAAATTACACGTGCAGATGATTCACATATCAGAAAATTAGGGACTTCACAAGGTGGAACTTGTGCCTTTGGAATTGGAACCAGCTTAATAAGCGTTACTAATATATACTAGAAAAGAAATAAGTGTTTACTGCCTCTGGGCCTCATATTCATCAAACTATCTTGTCTAGGTTTTCACTTAATAAATAGGGATAAAATGCGAACTGTTGGCACCGACACTCGCGATTATTCGACAAAGAATTTGCTATCTGTGCAGTTAATTCCAAATCTATATGCAGAATACTCCGTGTCAAGATCACCGATCCAACCAAGGAATTACTCCCCAAAACCATTCCAAATGGAAGGGGAATGAAAGAACCACATAAAAACACGAATAATTCGACCACGTGGATCCACCACCAGGCAATTCGTAAGTGACATCAAGCAAATGGATCAAGAAATCGAAGATATTATGCGAGATGGAGGGGGTGCTCACAAGGTTCTGTCCGAGCAGCTTCGTCCGATGCAGAGTTGCGTGGTGGCGAAGCTGGAGCTGATGGGGAAGAAGGCCGTCTCGCGGAGCCGCACCGCTGCAGACGGCCGCAACCACGCGTTAGCAGCCGGTGCCGCCGACATCGCTGGAAAATTTGTCCCCTCAGAGATATTTTCCTCTTTTCTCTTGAACTATATTTGAGCAGCACAGATCACAAGCATGAGAAGCCTCAAACAACGAACAAGCTACTAAAACTTCGGTTTAATTCTATAATGAGGGACAACCTTTAAAGTACCATATCACAGAAGAAGTGGTCCGTTGTAAACATTGATCTAACAAAAGCAAATAAAGCACTTACAGAGAGTTCATTTCATTGTTGGCAAACCCAAATTCACAACATCTAAACAGCACGACAACAATGGCTGAAATAGCTCAGAAGCTTGAAGAGATGGGGAGCGAAATGAACAAATACCAGGGAGAATGAAGAACAAAATCACCGGCTGCAAGCAACCAGTGGCGGGATAATTGAGCCGCAGGCAATTGTTGGGGGAGAACAGCAATCCCACGCGCAGATCAGCTGTTCCTGCATCACAGTAAGATTAAAGAATATCAGAAGCAGTACAGCAGTAAAATGGGGAAAATGTCTACCCCACTAGGAGCTGACAAATAAGGTGAGAGCGACACGATACTATTACCAAGGAAGACGGAACTCCATAGGCCCGATTCCCCCGAATCCCCTCCCAAATCGCCGCCTGGCTCGAGCAGCAGCAGCAGCGCCAAAGGGGGCAAATCCGGAAAACTAATCCTCCCAAACGGCTAAATCCCCCACCCGGACGGAGAGAACTCGAGCGGCGGCGGCGCTTCTCGCCGGCGAGACCACACAAATCCCTCTTCGAAACCCCCCAAAACCCAAATCCAGCCGACGGCAACCGGAGCGCGCCGCCGAGAGCCCCAACGGAACAGCCACGCGGGAATGAATCCAACCGGGAGAGGAGGCGGGCGGGGCGGAGGCGCGGGACTTACCGACGCGGCGGCGCCCTCGCCGTCGGCGGCGGCGGGGTAAGGCGCGGCGCGGGAGGGGGCAACGCGACGGACCAAGCCGGCGGGCGGAACCGGGGGAGCGTTTTGGGCGCAGGGATATGAGTCTCTGTGTGAACATCAGGGAAGTCTCACCATGTGAAGCACGCGCGAGCAGGGTGCAACAACATGTGAAAAAGAAATAAAATGCATCGAGTAAGAAGACGGCCCACGTAAGCATGTAACTGGACGCTCGCGTAATTCTGAGCGAAATGAGATGGTGACGATCGTCCTTGATAGGCCCAAGGATTATGCGCATCGGCGGTAGGCCCAACAAACGGCCCAGTTCTTCGTGGCCAGGTACTGTGTGTAGCAAGTCTAAAAAAAAAGGTACTGTGTGTAGC
Organism: Echinochloa crus-galli; assembly: GCA_900205405.1. NCBI lineage: Eukaryota > Viridiplantae > Streptophyta > Magnoliopsida > Poales > Poaceae > Echinochloa > Echinochloa crus-galli. Next base: position 405,493 of record OAMR01000572.1, on the reverse strand, counting down.
AGAGCAAACCTCGGCCAAAACCCAAATAATATCTTTTCTATTCTTTCCCATTCCACGCTTTTCTGAACAAATTAGAGTTCATGAAATCACGACACTCTCTGCGCGAAGGCGCGAGGCGTCTCGACCGGGGCTATACCGGAAGCTCGAAAACTGACTCGACTTAGCTCTAACTGGGTTCAAGAGGATGAGTGGTGGACACAGGATAGGGAGTATACGACCAAAAATATCTACCGCATTCAGTTCTCAAAGCGGATATAGTCAAACCGAGCTTCACGCCGATTTAGAAAGGTCGAACAGAACCCAAATGCCATTTCTTTGTCTGTATCCTCTTAAATTGGAAAATCTATAACAGCTAATCTCTAAAGAACGAAACCCGGCAGAAAAGCATAACGGGTAGGGTATCCACGTCGTCCGCTAGTTGTTAGCCGTTCGATCCACCCAGTTCGGACTATGAACCGTTCGATGTGCGCTGGATCGGGTCCTACCCGTTAAACCATACACCCGGGCAATCGGGAAGACGGGAAGCGTCGGCAACTGCTCGTCCCCTCCGCGCCTCCGCCCTTTGCCTGCCCTCGCCGTCAGCGCCTTTCCGGAGCCGCTCCACCCGCCGGCCTCCACCCTTCGCCTGCCCCGCCGCGATCTCCGCTGCTAGCGCCTATGCCAGCCTGCATCTTCCTTGGCCACTGACCTCGTCCACCGCCCGGAGCTTTCTCTATGCCCTTCCCTCCTCCATGGAGCGCTCACGCCTGATCCTCGCCGCAGCCGCAGGTGCCGTCTCCCTCGTCCCTCGACGTAGCCACTGCCGCAGAAGCAAGCACGGTCCCCGCGGAGATGGGTGCCTGCGCGCACGGCCGAAAGTGAGGGGCCTGCGACGGACGACGCGCGGTCCCGTGCGGTGGAAACGGAGGGGTCAATATGTGGCTCCGTCGGCAAGGATGCATCGCCACCACCTCCGGGGATCCACAACATCGGCCCAATAACAAGGTTCACTAGGTGCTATTTCACGCGGTCAATTTTGCGCACACATAAAAAAAAACCCGGAATCCTCTATCTGAACAAGTTTATTTGCAGATGTGCATATCTGAAGCTCTGAACAAGTGCAGAAGAAGTGACCAGCGTAGCAAGTAGATTAGGGACTGCAGGACTGATTCTTACTGCTGGTGATTAATGCAAAGCCATGACATAACCGCAGTACCTCCACTGCTTGCAAGGTGTTCGAAAAAAAAATCTCCATATCTGTTTCCATGCAATCCACGACAGACAGGTTCATAACGCTGAAAGTTTAACAATTTTACAGCTACAGTTTAGTTTTCTTCATCAACTGCAGGGAAGCCTACCAATGGCAATAATCACCTTACATATTCTCCATCCAAACAAACATACAAACCTAGAAAAACAATTTGATTAGTCAAAATTGTACCACAAATCTGTGCAATTTATTTTGTGTACAAAAAAAGTTTCTTTGCTGCAATTTAATTAATTAGATTCTATTTGTGTTGCCTTCCACTTTCGAAACCCCCCAAAACCCAAATCCAGCCGACGGCAACCGGAGCGCGCCGCCGAGAGCCCCAACGGAACAGCCACGCGGGAATGAATCCAACCGGGAGAGGAGGCGGGCGGGGCGGAGGCGCGGGACTTACCGACGCGGCGGCGCCCTCGCCGTCGGCGGCGGCGGGGTAAGGCGCGGCGCGGGAGGGGGCAACGCGACGGACCAAGCCGGCGGGCGGAACCGGGGGAGCGTTTTGGGCGCAGGGATATGAGTCTCTGTGTGAACATCAGGGAAGTCTCACCATGTGAAGCACGCGCGAGCAGGGTGCAACAACATGTGAAAAAGAAATAAAATGCATCGAGTAAGAAGACGGCCCACGTAAGCATGTAACTGGACGCTCGCGTAATTCTGAGCGAAATGAGATGGTGACGATCGTCCTTGATAGGCCCAAGGATTATGCGCATCGGCGGTAGGCCCAACAAACGGCCCAGTTCTTCGTGGCCAGGTACTGTGTGTAGCAAGTCTAAAAAAAAAGGTACTGTGTGTAGCAGAGCAAACCTCGGCCAAAACCCAAATAATATCTTTTCTATTCTTTCCCATTCCACGCTTTTCTGAACAAATTAGAGTTCATGAAATCACGACACTCTCTGCGCGAAGGCGCGAGGCGTCTCGACCGGGGCTATACCGGAAGCTCGAAAACTGACTCGACTTAGCTCTAACTGGGTTCAAGAGGATGAGTGGTGGACACAGGATAGGGAGTATACGACCAAAAATATCTACCGCATTCAGTTCTCAAAGCGGATATAGTCAAACCGAGCTTCACGCCGATTTAGAAAGGTCGAACAGAACCCAAATGCCATTTCTTTGTCTGTATCCTCTTAAATTGGAAAATCTATAACAGCTAATCTCTAAAGAACGAAACCCGGCAGAAAAGCATAACGGGTAGGGTATCCACGTCGTCCGCTAGTTGTTAGCCGTTCGATCCACCCAGTTCGGACTATGAACCGTTCGATGTGCGCTGGATCGGGTCCTACCCGTTAAACCATACACCCGGGCAATCGGGAAGACGGGAAGCGTCGGCAACTGCTCGTCCCCTCCGCGCCTCCGCCCTTTGCCTGCCCTCGCCGTCAGCGCCTTTCCGGAGCCGCTCCACCCGCCGGCCTCCACCCTTCGCCTGCCCCGCCGCGATCTCCGCTGCGAGCGCCTATGCCAGCCTGCATCTTCCTTGGCCACTGACCTCGTCCACCGCCCTGAGCTTTCTCTCTGCCCTTCCCTCCTCCATGGAGCGCTCACGCCTGATCCTCGCCGCAGCCGCAGGTGCCGTCTCCCTCGTCCCTCGACGTAGCCACTGCCGCAGAAGCAAGCACGGTCCCCGCGGAGATGGGTGCCTGCGCGCGCGGCCGAAAGTGAGGGGCCTGCGACGGACGACGCGCGGTCCCGTGCGGTGGAAACGGAGGGGTCAATATGTGGCTCCGTCGGCAAGGATGCATCGCCACCACCTCCGGGGATCCACAACATCGGCCCAATAACAAGGTTCACTAGGTGCTATTTCACGCGGTCAATTTTGCGCACACATAAAAAAAAACCCGGAATCCTCTATCTGAACAAGTTTATTTGCAGATGTGCATATCTGAAGCTCTGAACAAGTGCAGAAGAAGTGACCAGCGTAGCAAGTAGATTAGGGACTGCAGGACTGATTCTTACTGCTGGTGATTAATGCAAAGCCATGACATAACCGCAGTACCTCCACTGCTTGCAAGGTGTTCGAAAAAAAATCTCCATATCTGTTTCCATGCAATCCACGACAGACAGGTTCACAACGCTGAAAGTTTAACAATTTTACAGCTACAGTTTAGTTTTCTTCATCAACTGCAGGGAAGCCTACCAATGGCAATAATCACCTTACATATTCTCCATCCAAACAAACATACAAACCTAGAAAAACAATTTCATTAGTCAAAATTGTACCACAAATCTGTGCAATTTATTTTGTGTACAAAAAAAGTTTCTTTGCTGCAATTTAATTAGTTAGATTCTATTTGTGTTGCCTTCCACTTTACAGAATATAGGCATTGTGTTTTTGAAGTGAAACAATACTCTTTTATTGTCCATTCTTTTGCTGATATCTAGAATAGAACTTTCCATAAACTTTCTCCCACCTGGAATGGAATATTTCCATGTTTCAAGTTAAGGCCCTGTTTAGTTCCCGGTCACATCATCAAAATTCTAAAAATTCTCTCTCCAAACTTCACTATTCACCTATCACATCAAATCTCTCTCCTCATACATGGAGTACTAAACGTGGGTAAATAAAAAAACTAGTTACATGGTTTTGATGTACACGACGAGACGAATCTTTTAAGCCTAGTTAGGTCATGGTAGGACAATGTTTACCACAAACAAGCAAAAAATGCTACAGTGTCACTTTACTTTTCACCTTTTTTCAGAAACTAAACACCCCCCTAAGGGCAGCTCCAATGTGTGCTCTAAATCGAACAATGGTTGAAAGAAATCGAAGTGAGCACACTGTGAGCGTCGAACGTTATGTGTCAGATCAAAAATATCGAACTCAACAGAATAAAATAACAGGCAAAATAACCCGTCGAGGCCAGAGCGAGGGAAGTTCAGAGGACGACGGACACGGGTAAGAGAAACTTTTTACTACGTGTGGGCCCCATAAATCGATGTCTACGCTGTGAAAAACGAACCAAAGTTTCCTTCGACTTCTACTGACAGCAACGATCGATGCAGCACTGGAGCTGCTCTAAGGTTCAAAAGGAAAGTGGAAAGTGTCACATTCTGTCAGAACTCAAAAGTCAATTCACAGAATTCATGACACACATAAAATTTTCATAGTATGGATAGGAAACAGCCTATTGAAATTATCTCTTACTGCATATGCATGTTATATTTATCTCATGGAAAGTTAAATGGATTACGTTGATATGATATAATGAGCTATAAATCCAGTTAACCACTGAATGATCTAGCTGGTCCTAAACAATCCTTAATATTTTCTATCTAATGACCGAGCTTATGCATAGTAGAGAAACCATGTGGATCCATAGTTATATTAGATCCAGTTCAATCCTCATAGTTTTGGCCTAAACATTCCATATTTCAGGACATGAAGACAAGCCATCGCTACAAGCAGTTGGAGCATACGTAGTATTTGATGAATTTATGCAAGTGTGGACTGCTGCTGTGAAGCCAAGAATACATGCTGAAATGTGATCCACTGATAGCAGAAAACATCACCATATGGGATGCTTGCAGAATTCAGTTCAGACGCCAGAGATATCCATCTTTGGACTTGGATGTGTCGATGTATACCATGGTATGTACTGTTAGGCTTTTAATCACTTCAACTTAAATTTGATTACTCAGCAGTTCCGCTCAAGTTTACTGGAATTTGTGGACATGACCCATAACCCAGAAATTCCTTACGTGACCTTACCATTTAGACTTTATACTTGTCCAACAGTTCAAGGCATTAAGCCATTAAGTTCCTCCCTATAACATTCAATGGTTGGACCAACAACCTGCCACTGACCCAAGTTAGTTGATCTCACTTATCAAAATAATCATACCAATTCAGTTAAAGTAACTTTTGCTTAAAGATAATATTATCCATGAAAAATTGAAGAGTCACTGGATCTTCATCCGATAACCACATAGAGAGGTGAAAAATTTTAACATTTAAACCCTTCCATCATTAGTTTTTCTAATCATAATTTGTCTAAAAACCCCGTTATGGGAACGCCGCGCCGCATCCCCGCGACGGCGTCGGAGAACACCCGCCGGATCACCGTCTTCCTCGGGTGGGCGCCCTTGATCCCGGCGCTGTGGATCTCGGTGGTGATGGCTCTGTGCATCATCTCCATGGTCTGGTCTGGTTCTGCCAGTAGAGGATCTCCTGGGCGGGGCTCACCGGCGCGGATCTAGCTTGCGGGCGACCTTGAGGGTGATCTCCATGGGCACGAGGTTGCCGGCGCCCGGGTGCCGGTACGACGGCCAGCCGTAGGAGGAGCCGATGAAGTACTGGTTCTCGAGGTAGACGAAGCGCTCCGCCGACCGGATCGCCGCCACGTACGCCGTGTGGATGCTCTGCTCCACTGCCAGGTTCTTGTCGCACACCAGGTGGTGCTTCATCTGCCATGAATGAGTGAACTTTTAAGCTTTGATCCTCCAAATCAAACCATACAGTGCAGCTGGCATCATTGAGCGTGCATACTCTTCTGATGTTGTCCAGCACCTAGTCAGTGAAAAACAAAAAGGAAATGAATCACTGAAACGCTGACAAGGATCAAATAATAAGGATTCCTAAGATGGGTTGGAACTAACTTCTGTATTGTGTGCAATGTCTGTCAGAGTCACATCTGCTCCAACCTTTGCGGCTACTAATCCCGGCAGTGAGGTTCCAGCACCAAGCTGTAAGTCATACATGCATATTATAAATGAATGTAAAATATTAATGTCGACATTATTATTATTATTCTATGTTGGCATAACTGTAGTTTTGTTCCATCGATCAATAACCTCATCACAGCGAAACACGGAATTCCGTCGCAAGAAGAAATTGGGCCCTCACAGCTATTGAGCTAAGATTGCCATGTACACTAACAAATGTAGCACATCGGTCACTGGCTGCAAACATTCAGGGTAGCCCAAAGATAAGTAATACCTCAACAACTTTGGAACCAGAGAACCGTGACCTCTGTTGCCACACGTACTCTGCGAGAATGATACTGCATGGCCAGACAAACATGCCGTAGTCCTCTTCAATATTCTGTAAACCCATCCAAAAGCAGCTCATCAGGACACAGAAAGCCAGCAGTAGAAAGTAAAACCGGTATTCCATTCCAAGATATAGGGCATCTTAGGATTCAGAAAAGTCAAATTACAAATTTTCGACCAAAAGAGAAACATTATAGTGCACATGTTTATAGTAAGCAAAAGATGCATCACTATTTGTATTCCAAATATCTGGTTTTATATCAATCGCCAAGGTAACATAAGAGAAAATTTCCGTAAAGCATATCTTGGAGAACTTTCTCAAATCCTACTACGCCTCATAAAAAGAAATGAAATACAGGCAGAGAGCTCTTAAACTGTTAGTCACAGCAAAAAAAAAATCATGAACAAGACAGTACTAGAATGGACTCAAACAAGTCGAACGCTTGCCCTTCATGCAGCCCCCCAACCACAACCTCTGCCGCATTTCACCGAACACTTGCCCGGCGTCGCATCAATCGCCAGCGCTAGTACAGCCACAGCGCTGCTGGTCGATCGCCGACTAGGGAGGATCGAGGCTTTCCACTTTAGAGTAGCTGCAGCACCCGTCCGTACCTCGATGATTTCGACGCGGAGGTCGTGGTCGCTCTCGGACGCGCCGCCGCCGAAGTAGTACTGCGACACGGTGGTCATACGCGCGGGAACGGCAGCGGCCCGGCCACCGGAGGCCGCGGCCGCGGCCGCGGCGCCTTCCATCGCGACGACCTCTGCTTGTGGCCACGAATTAGTTTTTTTTTTGGATTTAGTGATGATTGATTGATTTCAACGATTTCAGCGACAGGTTAGTGGGTACTGACTGTGATTACCGCAGAGGCTAATAAAGGTAATATATAAAATATTTGTAGAAATAATTCGCCGGAGGGGATGTAGCTCAGATGGTAGAGCGCTCGCTTAGCATGCGAGAGGTACGGGGATCGATACCCCGCATCTCCATAT